>NJES01000333.1:0-20054 GCA_002591395.1 Ophiocordyceps camponoti-rufipedis | reverse complement strand
GGGGGGGGGGGCGGGGGGGGTGGGGGGTGGGGGGGGGGGGGTTGCGGTTGGGGCTTGGGGCTTGGTGGTTTTGGGGGTTTGGGTTTTGGGGTGAGGGTGGTGTGTGGTGGTGATGGAGATGGGATGGTTAGCCAGCTTATATTGTTTATTAAGGGAAGAGTCTCTTACTTGGAACTGATAGTCTTAACACCTTTGTCAATGGATGTCTTCTTTACTTGTGTACTCATTCGATGGACATGCTGCAGAGTATGGCTTGATTATGTTTCTACTTTTAGATAGAATCAGCTTCTAGCAGATAAATGCAATCAACAGTCATCTCACTTCTCTCGTGAATCCTTCCGAAATCCCACCTCTCCGCCTCCTGCAGCACCGAGACACCCGGAGCCCCGGACCCACTCTCCCCCGACCCGACGCCCGACCCGGAGTGGGTCCGCGCCCGAATTAGAAAATCAGAAGAGGCTGAGAAACGGAGGGTACGGTTGCAGAGGGCGTCTAATCGGGGAATAATCGAGACGAGCCTTGCTGAAATACATCCCTCACCTATCGAGTGTATCCGTTCTAACGGATATACGGATATCTCAACGTCTTGCTGGCTTTACCTGTGGGAGCATACGCTTCCGGACGGGTTGAAATCATCACCGCAGTGTCCAACAGGGTGGTGGACGTGGCTGAAGACTACTACAGCATCCGGGCTCGTCGACATATAAACTCGCTTCTCGTCGATTAGTAAATAGGGCTTTTGCAGCTGTTCTCCCAACTTGGATCCCGCATGGAGACGTCTGTGGACGACGCCACGTCCCGCATGGGGAGGGTTGATGGACGGAGCTCGCCAACGATGTGGTTCTTCTGCGACGGAGATGGATGTTCAGTGGCTTGCTGCTGCTGTTTTCAACCGGCTCCTTTTCCCAACTACAAGTTCCTCTACTGAACAACTCATTATAAAAAGTCCCAAGACTTCCACTCTCTTACAACCCTCATCCTCATCACCATCCATCCAATCTTCTACACCCTTTCACCACTCACACCCTCATCATGCCCTCCCGCTCTTCCCCAGGCCGCGGCCTCGGCGCCCGCGCCGTCATGGCCCTGACCGCCCTCCTCGCCTCCTCCGTCGCGGCCACCGCCCAAGACGACATGGTCAGCGTCGAGGTCGTCGTCACAACCTACCTCGCCTTCGACCGCGCCTGTCTCAACCTCTGCCCCTACAAGACCCCCATGGCCGCCATCGGAGCCCCCTCGCCCGCCCAGTCAACCGTCGCTCTCCCCACGGGCACCCCCCCCCCGGCTCAGTCTCCGGCGCCCGTCTCCGCCGGTCCGCCGGCTAGGCCCCCGCCTCCGCCTCCGGCTGCGGCTGCTCCGGCTCCGACGGTGACGTCCATGGTTACGCTTACGGTTCCGACTATGGGGCCGCCTGCTGCTACGTCGGTTTCTACCAAGGAGGCGGATTGCCCGACTTGTCCCGGGACTGTCTTTTACTATCAGCCCACGACGGTTGAGTTCATCACCGTTACGGCTACGGGTGATTACTCGGAACCGACGGCTTCTATCGTTGAGCCTGCTTGTGTTGGCTGTGCTGGCACCGTCGTCATCTGCGAGCCGACTATGGCGCCTCCTCCTCCGCCTGCGAGCACCTTTGTCGTCCGGCCTCGTCCTCCCTTCTTCGTCGGCCCTCCTCGTCCCATCTTCGGACCGCCTCCTCCCCCTCCCCCTCCTTTCTTCCCCCCTCCCCCTGCTTTCGACGATGGTCCCATCGTCAACGGCGGAGGCGACGAGGGCGGTGATGACAACGACATCTTCGTCTCTGGAGGTCCGGGCGGTATCTACAACGGAGGCGGTGATGAGAGCGGCGATGATAACGACATCTATGTAGTCGGCGGTGGACGCGGTGGACCTGGCCCGGCTGTTCCTCAGGGCGGCATCTACAACGGTGGCCTCCAGGAGGACGGCGACGACAACGACGTCTTCGATAAGCGTGAGGAGGCTCACGAGGAGGTTCACAAGGATGACCACGTCGGCAGCGGCGCCTCCATCGGCGACGGCTCCAAGGGAAACATCTACCAGGTTGGCAACGCCCAGGGCGGTCTCTTCAACGGCGGCGATAACGAAGGCGGCATCAACATCGGCGGCAACTTCGACGGCGGCAGCCACGACAACGGAAACATCAACTACGACGCCGGCAGGAACAACGGAAACTACGACGCCGGTAAGAACAACGGCAACCTCCAAGTCGACAGCGGGAACTATCAGGGCGGGCTGAACAACGGACGCTACGAGGGGGGCGCCAACAACGGCCGCTTCGACGGCGGAGCCTGGAACAGCGGCAACTACGACGGCGGGAGGGACAACGGCAACTACGACGGTGGAGTCGCCAGCGGCAACTTCGACGCTGGCCATAACTGGGATGGCGGTTCGCAGGACAGCGGCAACTCTTGGTACCACGGCGGCATGCACGACAGCGGCAACTATGACGGCGGCTCCGTCGTGGGAGGCAACTGGCAGGGCGGCAAGAACAACGGCGCTCACGACGCTGGCAACCACGACAATGGGAACTGGGATGGCGGCGAGAACAACGGCGTCGACAGCGGGAACTACGCCGGTGGGATCCACGACAATGGCAACTATGACGGTGGTGATGACATCGGCAACTGGAACGGCAAGTACGGGAGCGACAACTGGGAGGATAGCGGGAACTGGGATGGCCGCAACTACAACAGTGGGAACTACGACGGGCGGAACTTTAACAGCGGGAACAATGATGGGGGGAACTTTCATGGGAGTCAGGGCAAGGTTGGGAACACTGCCTAGGTAGGGGAGGGGAGGCGGTGATGGTGGTGGAGGTAATGGTAGGATGTGCGGGAAAACTAGATTGAATGATATTGAGTGCTATGGCTTGAGTTTATATACTGGAAGACATGAATCACTTTGCGTGAAGAGAGAACAAAGTTGGCTTGACTGTCTGAGTTGCACGCTGTGAGTTGCTCATTCACACCTTGACGACATCCTTTCTTTCTACCAAGCGATTCTACAAATCCATCATCTACATCCAAACTCAACTTCCTACATCTCTCAATGTCTTTGGAAAGACTTCAAGCCCATCCTGCTGCACCCCCCAAAAGTAAATCAACTACTGCGGACTCACACAAGAGGACAAGAACCACCCGACGAAACAACCGAGCGAATAATCCTGAGACACCGCCGAGTAAGATGCGTGCACACAAGTCTGCGACAGCAACCCAACGTTTCCGTCAAACTCGTGGTGAGACAACCATTGACGCAGGGCCCCTGATCTTCACAGCTGGTATAGGGTAGGTAGAGGGCAAGAGGTGAACTCTCCCAGTTCAAGATACGGCCATGCTACTCCTCTCCGAGAGTCTGTCAGAGAACCTGAATAGTAGAGGATACTTGCGAAGAAGGCTCACTCACGAATACATCGAATCCATACGCCTAATCCGGCACAAACACCTCACAACTCCAACCCAGTCAACAACAGTCAACAACCAGTCAACAACCAGTCAACAACCAGTCAACAACCCAGCAACAACCACTATACCAATACAGCACCATACAGCACCTCTCACAACTCATCCATCTCCTCCATCTCCTCCCCCTCCCCCATGCCCGCCCCAAAAGCCTCGCCCACAATCTCCCCCTCATCAGGCGTAACAGCCATCTCCAGCAAGAAACGCGCCGCCTCAACAGCCTCGACCTCGATGCCCGCCTCAAACACCAGATTCTCCTCGGCAAAGCACAGACGCGCCAACGCAATCAGATAGCGCTGGCTCGCCCCGTGCACGCCGGCTAGTTTCTTGCCCACCGCGTCCGCCTCGTCGGCCACGAGCAGGTGTAGAAGCAGCACGGAGCGGGAGATGAGTTGGTATAGCTCCGCCGGTGCTGATGGGGGGAAGAGGAGCGTGGGGTTGGAGAGGAGGGGCAGGGAGGAGACTGTGGGGGATTGGTCGTAGAGGTCGTCGATGGCGGCGCTGAGGCAGGTGACGATGCGGCCGAGGGCCGTGTCGTGGGAGCTCAGCTGCTGTGCGCCAAACGGGTGGTTCGAGAAGGCAGCCAGTGTCCGGAGAGCCGCGAGCCGCACTCTTCGAACCGGCTGTTCCGTCAGCTTGGCCGAGACTCGCTCGATGACGGCCCGGGCCACGGCTGACGGCTCGGCCTCGTCGCTGATGGGACCGATGGACCCTGGCAACGACGACGTGGCCAGCAGATCGAGCATATAGACCGTGTCAACTACCTTTTGCTTGGCTGTTAGCAGCAGCGGCACCATGTCGAGCGGGACGAGCCGCCAGAAGCCGACGGCCGTGTATTCGAAGCCCGTTTCCGTCTCGCTCGGCGTAGTGGCGCAAGCCAGGGCTGACATGTAGAGCAGCGAGAGCACCTGTGTCGTGTCGGCTGCCTGCTCTTCTACCAGCGGTAGCCGCCGACGTTCCTCGGCGAGCACCAGGATCGTGTCTCGGGCCACGGGCACGAGGCTGCAGACGATGAGCGGCGCCACCGAGACGGTATTGAGGTCGAGGGTAAAGGATACGAGCGAGACGAGGTAGCGGACCGGCTCCCAGTACTGCTCCTCGATGCAGCGCCCCCATAGCGATAGTATGTGCTCAGCAAAGTCGACGAGGAGCTGCATCGGCCGATAGGGGTTGCCCATGAGCGGAAGCTTCTCGAAGATGATGGATGCCAGCGAAGCGCCGGCCGTATCTGATGGATACGAGAAGCGAGATAGCATTTCGAATGTAGGAGGCTGGTCGCGAAACGAGCCGTGGTCGAGAACGAGCTGGAGGAACTAGATGGGTAAAGGGGTTAGAACATTGCCAAGTTGCCCCGTGAGAACCATCTACCTCGAAGGGGGGCGCATCGGCGACTGTGGGCTGGGCAGCAGGCTGTGGGTCTTGTTGTTGATCTTGTTGGTTTTGCTGCTGTTGTGGCTGCTGCTGCTGCTGCTGCTGTCCCTCGTCCTCACCCATCACGACGTCTTGGCTATGCATCTCCAGCGGCAGCACGGGGCTGTCGGCCACGGGACGCTTCCTCTTCCCACGAGTCGGAGTCCTCTCCCCGACGTGAGCGGCCACGGAGCTGGATCCCCTGGCGCGCTGCTGGCCCTTGGATGGACTGACCATGTCCAGGCGGTCGAAGCCGTCTGCCACGCGCCACGTCTTGGAGGTCTTGTTGGGCGTGACGGCGACGGCGACGGCAGCATCACGCCTCCGAGCACGATCGCTGACCTCGCGCATATCCCTCTGAAGAAACTGCAGCTCCGTATTGGCGTTCTTCTCCGCCGCCACGGCCGCCTCGACGACGCGCTCCTGCTTGGCCAGCTGCTCGGCATTGAGCTTCTTCAGCTGGTTGATTTGCGCGTGAAACTCGTGCTGTGCTTTTGTCGAGTTGGCGCGGAGGATGGATGTTTCGCCCCGGGCGGCGTTGAGGTCGGCCTCGAGGGCGCGGACGCGCTGCTGTAGAGCCGAGACGACGTCATTGCGAGCCTGCGGACGCTGCGTCTCGGGTGGTCTGGCGAGGTCGAGGTTTGGATTCCAGTTCGGATTGGGGACTTGAGGGAGAATTCGTCGTGGGAGCTGAGACTGTTGCTGCTGTTGTGGCCGAGTCTGCTGATGTGGCGGTTGCGGCGCGTTCTGCGGCTTCTGCAGAGTATTGCCATCTACCAAAGGGCGTCGTATGAAGAGACCATCGTCGTTGACAACCTCGGCATCGTCCAGATCATCATCCTCCTCCCAGCCGTAGTCTGAGAGACGATGATGGGATTGGGCGGCGGGCTTTGGCTGGACATGTGCCTGGGTAAGACGAATGGCGTCGCGCTCAAGCTCCTGCAAGGCAAGATCCGTCAAGTCTTGGAAGCCGTCATCGGAGAATTCGTCCAAGTCCATGATCGGACAGCAAGAGAGGCATCGAGAACGGCGGCGTTGTCCATGGGATAGCCAAGGAAAGCAATACTGAGGATGAGGAGGCTGTCGCGAGGCTGAGGCTGAAGAGCCCCTCGAGGTCAAGATTTCGCTGGAGATGGATGGCGGCGATTTGTTTCTCCGCCTTGCCCGATGTGGCAAGTTGGTGGGCCTGGATGTGGCCTGGGGGTTCGCTTACTCAGCGGGGGTGACGAATGGGCTGTGACGGAGGACTCAGCCTCGGTCCCTGCCTCGCATCACGGGCGTCTTCGGGGCTGAGATTTCGCACCGACGTGAAGAATTGTCGTCATCCGGAGTCACCTATACACTGGTCTCTTGCTCTGTCAGCGCCCTTGATCACTACCTTCATCGTCTCTTCGCCTCTCGTCTCTACGCCCGTCGTCTCTACGCCTAACCACCTACCTATTCCCTTCCCGTCCATCGTCTCTCTCCGGCTTCCCCTCACCCACAAACCATCGCCTCCATCTCCCTCTTCGTCCGTCCGCCCGCCCGCCCCGGGCTGCGTCTCCGGACTCCGTCATCATGGGCCGGTCTTCCGCAAAGAGGGGCGTCCGCTTCCCCCACGGCGCCGCCGTCAACGGCCAGGCCTCGGGATCAGATGGTCGTCGCTCCAGCTTTAGCGGCTCCGATGAGGGATCCGGCTCGCCGTCGAGGACCCGCTCCAAGGCTCAGGCTCAGCTGGCTCCCGTCCAGGAGGTTGGTTCTCGCTGCCTCCCCGTGAACCGACGCTGACTCTCTTGTTCGCAGAAGCAAGCCGCATCCGAGGACGAGTACCAGAAGAAGAAGCAGAACTTCATCACACGCACCTTTTGGACCTTTAGCATGCTCGCCATGTTCTTCACCGCCCTCTTCATGGGCCACATCTACATCATAGCCATCGTCACCGCCGTCCAGATTGTCTCCTTCAAAGAGGTCATTGCCATCTCCAACGTGCCCAGTCGCGCCCGTTCGATCCGGTCCACCAAGAGCATCAACTGGTACTGGCTGGCCACCACCATGTACTTTCTCTACGGCGAGAGCGTCATCTACTACTTCAAGCATGTTGTTCTCGTTGACAGGGTGTTGCTGCCCCTCGGTATTCATCACCGCTTCATCAGCTTCATCCTCTACGTCTTTGGTCAGTCCCTTTTTCTTTAGTTGTGACTCTAGTCTGACACTCGGCAGGCTTTGTCTGCTTCGTCGGCACTCTCAAAGCCGGAAACTACAAGTTCCAGTTTACAAACTTTGCCTGGACGCACATGGCGCTCTACCTCATCGTCGTCCAGGCTCACTTTGTCATGAACAACATCTTTGAGGGCATGATCTGGTTCTTCTTGCCGGCCGCTCTCGTCATTGTCAACGACATCTTTGCCTACATCTGTGGAATCGCCTTTGGCCGTACTCAGCTCATCAAGTTGTCGCCCAAGAAGACGGTCGAGGGCTTCGTCGGCGCCTGGTTCATGACGGTCGTCTTTGCCTCGCTGCTCGTCAGCCTCATGATTCGCTCCAAGTACTTCATCTGCCCCGTCAATGTGAGCCGTCTCAGTACCGTGTTTGAGAGGGTGCCCATGCTGACGCTTCGAGGACAGGACCTTGGAGCCAACATCTTTACCGGCCTCGAATGCGAGCCGAATCCCGTCTTCCTCCCTCACACCTACAATCTGCCTCACCTATTCTTTCTGCCGGCCAATACGACGTTTTCGCTCACGTTTGCGCCGATGCAGCTCCACGCCTTTGTGCTGGCGACGTTTGCCTCTCTCATCGCCCCCTTTGGCGGTTTCTTCGCTTCGGGCCTCAAGCGGACTTTCAAGATCAAGGACTTTGGCGACTCGATCCCCGGCCACGGTGGTATGACGGACCGGATGGATTGCCAGTTCATCATGGGCTTCTTCGCCTACATGTACTACCATACCTTTGTCGAGGTGCACAAGGTGACGATGGGCTCGGTGCTGGAAAAGGCCATTACCAGCCTGAGCCCGGACCAGCAGGTCGAGCTGGTCAAGAGCATGGCTCGCTATCTGGGCAACCAGGGCGTCGTGTCGGAAAAGGTGGTCAGCTGCATCGACGACGCCATGGCCAAGCGATGAGCGCACAGTTTCGAAGCCCTTGGCATAGTTGCGCCTCCATCTCCGCCCGGATTTCTCTGTAACACGGAGCCCTCGTGCGCCGCGATGGGGGGGGGGGCAGGCTTGATGGATATGCCGCCGGTGTTGATGGCGGCCAAGTGATACCCGGCATGTTGCGAGGAGCCCTCCAGCTATAGGCGGGTTCCGCTGTTGCGGTTCTTTTTGCGCTTCTTGACGTGTTGGCATGAGGACGGCAGTGACGAGGGGGAATGGGCTTGTGGGATGAAGGGCTTCAGGGGTTCTGTCCGTCTGGTATCGTCTTGTGCGACGACAGGTTACGCTTGTCTACTGGCTGTTCTGCGGCTTGATGAGATGTGGTGTGTTGTCTGGGAGGCGGTTTAGGCATTTACGTGGGGAATCGTGATGCTTTGACCTAATGAGTCTGGTCAGTAGGTGTAGGGCTTTGCTCTGAGATTAGGTCTGACGATGAACGTGTGGTCAGGGCGTCGGTCTCTCAACCATGTGGAGGGTGTTGTGGATGGTGTTGTTAATACAAGTCAGTGCCTCAACTTATTCAGATTTGAGTCTTGTCTGATTACTCGGAGGTGAGTCTATAACTTACATGAGACTTTTGAGCTTTTTACAGCCAAGTCCCTAAGATTCACCCTCGAGACGTAGAGCTCTTGATCTACAAGTCAGTTCTGCCCATCAGCATGAAAGCTCCAATACAATTCCAGAGTTCTCCATCACCGACTCTGGAGCTCTTACTCTCAAGTCAACCCTTCAGACATCAGAGTTCTTTCATCCACATGCCTTACTCCACAGGTCAGTTCATCATCCCACGCCAGAGCCCTATCTACATCCCATAACCCAGAGTCCCCCCCCCCAAAACCACCACAATCTCCCCCAACACACCACCCTAAGGCCCAAACGAACCCCCCCCCAGCAACGCACCAACCCTCCTCCTCGCCTCATCCCTCAGCCTGCGCTCCCGCGACGGCTGCTGCTGCTGCTGCTGCTTCGTCGGGGCGGGGGCTGTGGTGGGCTTGGAGGCTGGGCGGAGGGAGCGGCGGATCTTGACTTCTGCGTCCATTGTTGTCGTTGTTGTTGCCATGGTGGTGGTGGTGGTGCTGATGTCGGTTAGGTGGGTTGAGTTGGTGGTTGCGCGGCGGAGGAGGGGGGGGACTTTGAAGGTTTGGGTTGAGGTTGTGGTAAACGCCAGTCGTTGCTGAACGTTGGGCTTCGTCTTTGCCCTCGTCCTGCCCATCAGTCGAGGAACCCTCTCCTCTTCCCTCTCCCCCTCCTCCTCCTCCTCCTCCTCCTCTTCATCCCCATCTCCCCCCCCAAGAAGCACCCCAAGCACCTCCCTCACATCCCCCCCACCCCCCCCCCCTCAATAACCACATCCTCCAGCCCATCCTCCTGCATCGACCTGACAAACGCCTCGCCCGCCCCCCCCTCGACCAAGTCCTTGACACGCTCGTCGGCGTACAGGGCGGAGCGCATCTTGGCGTGGCGGCGCTGCTTGACGCGCTGGCGGCGGCGGCGCTCCGTCTCCGAGTCGGAGTCGGAGAGGGTGTATGCTGCGGGGCGTTTGCGGCGGAGGGCGCCGGTGGTGATGTCTTTGTAGAGTTGGGCGATTTGGGCTTCGTTGGCGGCGAGGGTGCGTTGTCTGTGGTTGTTAGTTGAGGCTGGCATGTTGGGGGGGGAAAGGTAGGAAGGGGAACGTACGCGTCAAAGGCGGCCAGACGGTCAACGTCCTTCTCATCAACCCCCCCCTGATCATCCAGCAAATCCCGCATCGAAGCCGAGGACTCATCATCGCTATCCTCCCCATCCTCCCCGCCAACACCAGCATACTCATCATCCGACTCAACCGCCTGCTCAACCACCAGCCCCCTCGCCTCCGTCCGCCGCCGATCAAAGACGCGTTTCTTCTTGCTGCGCGTGTTGTGGAGGGCGGTGGTTGGGGGGGTGCGGTTGTTGTCGGGGAGGGTTTCTACCGTTGAGGCTGGTGCTTCGGTTGTGAGGCGTGAGCGGAGGGGGGTTTGCGTGCGGAAGCCGACGTCTTGGGTTTGGGGGAGTTCGGAGAATTGCGTGTTGGGGATGGTGGGTTGGGGGGTTTGGAAGAAGGGGGGGGGGGGGGGGAGGAGTTGGGGTGTGGCTGTCTTGGATCATCTCCTCTTCTTCGTCAGAGGGGGCGTCAAAGTCCGGCATCATCGACTGCGTAGGCGCCCTGCCAGTCAACAACAAGTCTCCCTCCTCATCCTCATCCACATCATCATCATCATCCATGGTCCCCGCAAAGATCTGCGTGAGACCCAACCCAGCCGGACCGTGAACGGCGAGTCCGGGGATGAAAGTCTTCTTGGCGGATCGCAGGACGGACATGGGTTGCGTGGCTTCGACTTGGGCTTCGTCGTCTGAGTCGGGGATTTGGGTGCGGCGGAGGCGTCGTTGCCGAGGGGGGGCTGGTGTTTGTTTGATGGGTTTGGGGGGGGTGCTTTCTGATGCTTCTGAGTCGGTTGCTTGGTGGTTGTTGAGGGGGGGGGGTGTTGGTTTGTTGTCGTCTTGGTTTCTGTCATCCCCCGTTCCCTGTTCGTCTTGGTCTTGCTCTGAACCAGAGAAGTGAACTTCTTCAGCCCCAGCGTCCATCCCCTGATCCTGACCCTCACCCTCACCCTCACCCTCACCATCGTCTTCACTCCCACTCTCATCCTCTCCCTCTCCCTCTCCCTCTCCCCCCCCAAACTCCCCATCCTCACTACTCTCATCCCCATCCCCCCTCTCCATCCTCGCCAACCTCCTCCCCTCCTCCCTAGCCTTCGCAACCAAGTCCTCAACAACAAGCTGCTCCCTCTCCCGCTCCTCCGCCGTCTGCACAACAACCCCCTGCTTCTTCAACATGTCCACCCGCCGCTCCCTCTCCCGCCTAGCCTGCTCCTTGGCCCTGCGACGCAGCTGCGCAGAGAGCTCCATCGCCGTCATACTGGCCCCTTGCTTCTTTCTTCCCGGGGACCTGACCTGCGCCAGGATCCGCAGCGTCCGGAGAGAACGCTCTTCTTGCGCTGATTGCTTGTCCTTGGTGTTCGTCGTCGTGTTCATGACTTGTAGCTCGTCGTCGGATGTGGTTGTCGTCATGGCTGGGAGGCGGACGCGGATTCGACGCTTTGGCTTGGGACTGGCCACGGCCTTGCCTTTGCCCTTCTTATCCCTCGCCATCATCCCCCCGTCAGCAATCTGCTCCAGCGATAGAAGCTCATCGTCATCCTCGTCCTCCCCATTCTCGGCATCCAGAACAGCCTTCCGAACCACAGGCGGAGAACTCGGCGGCGTGCCCGCATCCCCAGTAACCACATCCGACCGCGGCGAAGGCGGCCTACTCGAGCTATCCTCCCCAGCCGGCCTCCCATCGGGCCCATACCCCATAGCCGCAAAGAGCATCTCCTTTGTAAACGTCTTCTTCGTCGTGGGCTGAAGCGTCAACTGCCGATTCCTCAACATCCGCTGCGTCTCCCTGTTCATCTCCTCAATGGCCTTTTTGCTCGCCTTGCGCGCAGGACGAGCGCCCATCTGCGTCAGCGTCCTTCCGCCATCATCGTCGGTGATGCCGTCCGAGTCTTCGGATTCGGCCCGCTCTGCTTGCTCCGCCTCGCGTGCTAGACGTTCCTGTCTCTTGCGCTCTACCAGCGCGGTGAAGCTGGCGGATGTGACGGCTGGAAGGTCTGAGTCTGAGTCTGCTTCGTTGTCTTGTGCTGCTGGCGAGGAGACGAAGAGGCCGGGGCTGGGGCTGCGGACTGCTTTCTGGGGAGTGTCGAAGGCGAGTCGGCGGTTGACGCGTCGGGGCATCACCGGGAAATCGTCGTCGTCGTCGGCATCGTTCTTCTCTCCATCAAGAGCTCGTTCATCGGAAGCCGTCTTCCCTCCCTTTCCCACACCCACCACCTCTCCATCTCCATCACCCTGCATCCGAGACGCCAGCTTCCCCCGCGGCCGGAGCATCTCAGCATCACCCGAGGGTTCAGCATCGTTCCCATCTCCCTCCTCATCGCTATCCACCGTCGCGAGAAGAGCCCGGATCTTGGTCCTCGGCGTCAACAGCTCCGGCGTCTCCTCAAGCGGCGAAGAAGCCATCTTGACTGACGATACTGAGACCAACTAACCAGGCACACTGATGATAGCTGCGCATGGACAATGACGCGTAAGGATGCGGTAACTTTGCTGGATCCTCTCAATGAATGGAGACTCTAAGAATAGTAACGAGCGCGTCGCGAAGACGCATCTCGGCTGCAGAAACGCGACGCGACGCGACAAAGCGCGTAGAAAGGCGTTCGAAGAGACGAGTAACGCTAGTCCTAGATAGGTAAGACCATGTGACGAACTCGGACGAACGCAACCGGCGATATTCGCACATACATACTTGTGCATGTGAAAGCGCGTACAAGATGCATAAGCCCAATGCAAACAACGACGCAAACAACCTCTAGATACCATGAATTGTGATTTGACAGCTCGTACTTCAAGGTGAGAGCATCTTCTCCAAGTAACTACATCAGTGCACAAAAGTCAACGCAGTGAATTGAGTCCGCCATCTTGACATCCTATCGAATCCCATATACCGTCCTAGATGGATGCTGACCACCTGCACTGCAACATCAATCTACCGACGAGCGAGGCTCATATCCAGTCACCTCTCACATCGACACGCGCTACGACAGGGAACATGACGACAATTATTCGGTAACGACTGACAGCATACAAAAATCATCCAAGACAGATCAACTACAACAGCTTGTGCTCCAGAGTCATGTCCGACTCGGGCTCCAGGCCGACACAGGCGCGGAAGATGTTGGTCAGCGCCGCACGCTGCTTGGCGAGAGCGTTGACGACGGGCGTCCCAGGCGGCGTCAAGGGCGCCTTGAGCATGTAGCTGAGAACGCTGAGCACGCTGTGGAAGTTTCGGTACTCGCCTCCGTCGCCCTCACGCCACTGTATGCGCGTCATCATCTCGGCGATGAGGACCAGGTCGATGATGAGCGGCGACGCCAGCAGCGAGTCTTCGCAGATGTTGAACAGCCTTTCCGTCCGTTAGCCTTGATCGAGTCCAGAGAGACAAGGGGGAAACGCACGAGATGGTCTGGTGCCCTCCGAGGAAGATCTCGGCATAGTACTCGTCAAGCGCGCGCTTGTTGTCCGCCACGGCCGGCATGTACTTGATGACGACGCAATGGTCCGGATGCTCGCCCTTGGCGTACAAGACCGAGTTGGCCTCGACCATGTCGTCGACGACGGTCGACTTGGAAATCTCCTTGGAGCGGAACTGCCTCTGCGAGCTCAAGTTCTTGCCGTCGTTGTTGCCCAGGTGGTTGTAGCTTGCAATCGACGTGAGCTTGATGCCGGCGTTGATGAGAAAGTCGACGAGAGCCGACTTCATCTTGGTCTGACCCGACTTGAAGTCGTCGCCGCCGATAAAGGCCCCGTGACGCTCGGCCAGCTCAATGGCACCCGGCACAAACGTGTTTTGCGGCGAGCCATTGATAAAGGGCGTCTGTTCCAGGATGCAGGCGACGGCAAAGACGGTCGAGGGGGAGACTTCGGCGTGGCCATTCTCAATGGCGGCCAGGAGATTGTCAGCCGTGTCGTTGACGCCGGCCAGAACGTCGGCGTAGCGTTCCGTGTTGGCCGTCCACAGGACGATGACCTTGTCGAGGCGGTTGTCGGCCTTGAAATCGCGAATGTCGGCCCGCAGACGGTCGACGTGAGCAGTGCAGGCAGCCGAGCCCTCGAGCACATTGTCAGCCCGGTCCTCCTGGTTGGCGGCGATAAAGTCCGGGTAGTAGATGGAGGGGAGAGGCAACATGGCGGCCATCTCCTTGCGGACCTGGGCCTTGAGCGCGGGCTCCAGCACCTGAGCGCGGTCCATGGCCCGGGCCAGGTCCATGCGGCTAATGTCCCATCCGCCGATGACGAGGTCATTGGGGTGAACCATGGGCAGGACGGAGTGGAAGGGAACGTTGACGTCCTTGTTGGTGGCGGCGTCGGTGCCGAGTTTCATGGTGGAGCCCATGACGACGGAGCCGTAGTAGTTGGCGGCCCGGACGCCCTCCTTGGTCTCCCAAGAGAGACGACGGCGGTTGGCGAGGATGCCGGCCGTGACGGTAGTTCCATTATTGCCGCCCCAGCCAACGAGCATGACGCCGACACGGGGGACGCGGCGGTCGACCTTGAAGTCGTAGCGAACCTCACGAGGCTTGGCAACGAGATTGCCATTGCCATCGGCGTGGACGGCCGTGGTACGGTAAGTATAACGAGAGCGAATCTCGGCATCGGTGTAAGTGACGTTGGGCGAGTCGACGACGAAACCCGGGCCGGGGGGAGCGGCTCCGGCGTCGGGGGTCTCGGTGACCTGAGCGTGGGGTGCCATTGGAAGTTGATTGTCTTGTTGGGGCAGCTTTGTTTAAAGCGTTTCGGCTGAGTCCGCTGCTCCTCCGCAGTCGGCAGAGCAACGGGCTCCTGCGAACGGGTGATGGACGCTGTTGAGGAGATTGGAGAACGTCTTGACGGCTGGGGTGACCGAGGGCCGAACGCCTCGATCTGAAGGGGGCTAAGTGTGTGTGTGTTGTGTGTTGTGTGGAGGCGGAGGAGGCGAGAGGGCAAGGGGGCAGTCAGCTGCTGTGTGTGAGAGTGTGAGTGTGTGTGTGTGTGTGTGTGTGTGTGGGAGAGAGATGGAGAGAGAGATGGAGAGAGAGAGAGAGGGGAGAGAGTGTGTGATGTGTCGACGAGAACAAGACTAGGTGAGAGAAGAGGAGAGAAGTGGACAGAAGCCGGGAAAGATGGAAGACTCGGAAGAGGCGGGGCTTGGCTTGCTGACAGCTGCGGGCAGGCGGTGAGAGCGGAATCCGGATCAATCAGGTCAGCTGGGATGGCGATGGTTACGGGCCGCAGCCGTAGCGGCCTGTAGCATTCGGGGTTATTAGTCGAAGCGTGCCCGTGGGCTGAGGAGCAGAGTTGCAGCAGCATTGAACAGCAGCAGCAGCCCATGGCCATGGCCCGCTGCTAGATGGGCGACGGCTGTTCCCGTGGCCCTACCCTAACCCTTGCTGCATCCGTCCGTGTTGCACGTGGCCGCCCGGGAGAGGCTGGCTGCACAATGGGCTTGTCCTGCAGGCCGTCACAATCATCAATGACGTGGTCTGGGGAAGACGGATACGGTGTGGCGGCCGCATCGAGACACGGTATCGCGCAAGCGTAGGAGCATCCATTAGCATGTGTGTATGTATGTAAACAGCCAGAACTCTAGGTACTCGACTGGAGCAAGGCTCGTGAATGAATGTGAATGTGAATGTGAATGTGATACTAACAAACATCGACAGATCAAACCTTGACGAATTGTTAGTAATCGGACTTTCGCATCATCAATCCTTTCATTCATCTCCGCCACACCATTCCGACATGGACTCCCGCTCCCTCCTCTTCTCGGGCTGCCCCCAAGGGATACACACATACATATAACACCGAGCAAGCGGCCTCCCTCTTCCCTCCACGACCGGGCGAGTGGTAGGTAATCTGCGTTGTCGAGATTCGCGTCCCCGCCAAGTCGCCAATACCTCACCATCTGCGCACTGACGCCCCACGAGCCCAGTAGCAATACCGCCGCCCTCATGCCATGCAAGAATGCGAATGTTGATTCAGGGACGGGCTCGGATGGAGCCGTCGACCACGTTGCCGCGTGTTACTTGCCTGTCTGCCTGCCTGTACCTCTCGACCCTCTAATCCTCCAACCCTCCAGCCCTCCAACCCTGCGATGGAGATGGCGGAAGAGAGCAAAGCAAACCGGAGCAAACCGAAAAGTTCCCTTGACGAATCGTGCCCTCGAGAGAGAGAGCCACACATCTGCACCCTAGCCAACCTACCACCTATCAATTACCTACCTTCTTCCCGCGGCAGCCGCCCTGGCTAATATACGGATTGGTGGCTGCGTATTTGCCGCGCTCTCCTACATCCTATTAGTAGTAGCCAGCAATCATCGCGGATCACATTGCCCGTGACTACCGGCATACCTACCTCCCGAATGCCGCGGAACTGAGCCGGTGCTCGTCTTCAGAGCCTCCCGCCGTCTAGAGCGCCGCCGTCCATCCACCATTCATCCTCGGTCCCATCTCGCATCAATCAATCCCACAAGTCCAGCTTTTTTAGCCCTACCTGCAGCGCCGACTTGCTAAATCACCCCCCTGTCGCCCGCCTGAACCACCACCCCCTCCCCGGGCGGGCACCCCTCGGAGACTGCCGGTACTCCCTCACCGAGATTGGCCCATCCGGTACATCTGTCACGCAAGGCTGTCAAGGACGAAACCGCCCACCTCAACCTCACCTTGCCTCTTCGAGACGCGAGACGCAAAGATTCGATACAATCTTCCCTTTGGTCCCACCCCTTGGTCGTGCCGCATGCCGTTTCTTGGACGCGTGTTTCATGACCAGCGACAGACCGCGAGTCAGTCTCCTCCATTCTGCTCCTTCTGCTCGTTCCATGCGACTTCTGCCGAGCCCCGTCCAAGCGTCGTCTCCCTCTTCCCTTTCTTTGTCCTCTCGGAAACCCACCACCACTTGATTCTTCTCCCATACCTACTCCTCCTTCTCGCAAGTCCGCTCTCGAGATCGACTCTGCAATAGTCTACCACCTCGCGGGTCACACCCCGCAGCCATGGCTCTCCCGAGGGAGTCCTTCTTGCCCACCATCAAGTGCTCGCAATGCGGCAACCAAGTCGAAATATCCATGATGGGCGAGCACATCTGCGGCCCGGGCTCCAATGAGCGTGAGTCGGGCCTCACCCACGCGCCTCGAAACTCGCTCTGATCTGAATCCTTCCAGCCGCGTCGCCGCCGCCCGAACCCAAGAATCGCTTTCAAGATGGCTTTCGTCCGCCGCCGCAACTGAACACGGCTGCTGCCAGTGAGTGTCTCGCCTCTCTGTCTCGAGCCTTGACCATCTGACCGATGACTCTCCCATTAGATCGTTCCTATGGCAATCGTGGACAACTCACCCCCGTAAGCCAGCCCGACGATTATGGCAATTCGTCGCGGCCGAGTCCCGGTCCTCCACGCTCTCCCATGCACCACCAGCGTCCCGGCGGATACGGTGGCTTCTCCGCCGACACCAAGAGGGACTCGAATGAAGCCGACGGCCAACGACAAGCCGGCTTCAACGACCGCTTCAACAACGCCCCGGCGACGGGCCCCTTTGGCGCCGACAAGACGTCGCTTCGCCGCTTTCCCACCCGCAAGGAATCGCTCAGCAACTTTTCCGGTCCCGACGACCTACGATCTGGCGAAAGGCCGGGCACCGGATACTCGAGCGTGTCGTCCAACAGCTACACCATTACCATTGCGCCCCCGAAAGCGCCGCGCAAGAATGGCTATGGGGGGTTCGGCCCTCCGTCAACATCCAGCGACTCTCCAGACATGGGCATGCAGCAGCCCGAGCCATCGCCTCCGCTCGACCCGCGTCGCAGGCGGCCTTCGCGATCCGACCTCAGGTCCGCGGCCATGGACCGGCTCGAAGACGGGCGAAAACCTTCGATGAGGCAACAGCAGCAGCAGCAGCCGCCGCCGCGCAGCACGGCGACGGGCCAACGAGCAGACGCCAGATCCAGGGACCCGGCGACCGACTTTGGCGTCGGAAACCCCTATCACATGTCGTCCAACTCGGCCTCGTCGGGCTACTCCAGCTTCAGTGAACTGAGTCAGACGACGGCGCAGACGAGCCCGGCGCGATCTCACAAGGACGTGGACGAGCTACAGACGCCCATGGAGAACCTGCGATTTCGATCGGATCGGCGACGGCCCAGCGCTGACGTGCCATACGGATCGGATGGTCGTGGGGCTCGTCGCGGAACGTCACCCTCCCGTTACGGCTCTTCTCCGCACGTAGGGGACCGCTACGGGTCCTCGCCGCAAAGGGGACCTGACGGCTACGAATACGGCCGGAACCGGGCGGGCTCCACGAGCAGACGGGCCGGTAGCATCTCGAGGCCAGGCTCCCGCGACCCGGTCAGCCTCCCGTCGCGGGGAGACTGCAAGGCGTGTCGGCTGCCGATCAAGGGCAAGAGCATCTCGTCGGCAGACGGGCGGCTCACGGGCAAATATCACAAGGCGTGTTTCGTTTGCACAACATGCGCGGAGCCCTTTCAGTCGACGGAATTCTACGTCCTGGGCGATAGGCCCTACTGCGAGCAGCACTACCATAAGCTCAACGGCAGCCTGTGCGGGAGCTGCGGGCGCGGCATCGAGGGACAGTACGTCGAGGACGAGGCGCGCGTCAAATACCACATTGGCTGCTTCCGCTGCCTCGACTGCGGCCGGTCGCTGTCGGACGGCTACTTCGAGGTGGACGGCAAGGCCTACTGCGAGCGAGACGCCTGGAGAAGAACGCAGCCCCCTCCGCCGATGCCGCCGATGCCGAGCGGCTACGGAGATGCGGATGCGTCTTATCGGGGGCACAGGCCGGGCGGGCGTCGTCAGGGGAGCCGGTCGGGCTCCGTCTCCCGGTCGGGCTCCATCTCCCGGTCGGGCTCCATCTCCCGGGGGGTGCCGCCCGGGGATCACCAGCCGAGACGGCAGATGAACAAGCGCATGACGAGAATCGGCCGGATGTGAGGCACGGTTTGATGTGTATATATCTCTTCTTTTTCCATTTCTTCTGGCGGTTGGTTTCTCTGCATTGGTGGTTTGACTTTACTTTATACCCCGGGTTCGGCCTCTGGACCTCTGGCGCGGCGAGGATTTGGTTTGGTTACCTTTTATTACCTGTCTTATATTCGATTCAATATGTACTTTACGATGACGTGCTGGGGTTACTGGCAGAGGCAGAGTGCATTGATGATGCTTGCTGGGTTACGCTGAGATGGGGACGAATAGACAGACTATTTGCGAGCAAGCAGGATGGAAGCGAAGGGGCCGTGCGACGCATGGGTGTGCATACAGTGCGGCAAGGAGAATGGTGATTGGGGCCAGGGGATGGTTGGGGCAGTTTCAGGGCTATGGGAGGCGTCTTGTTGGCCTGGACGGGCATCGCCATTGAGCTCATGATTCAACAGGGGCGTCAACGGGAGAATTCAGTGTTGGGCAGAGGCACGCCACGCGTTGTCCCGACGAGCAGAGGGCAGCGGGGAGGACGGAAGGGCGGCTAGCGACCGCACTGTGCCGTGTCTTTGGTAAGCGGCCGGATTGGGCGTCGAGGCGGCCGGCTATCTCCCGGGGCGCTGAACACAGGCGTTGCTATCGGCGAGCGTTGCAGCCGTTGGACCGTGATTTGTCGTGACGCAGAGGACAGACATTATTGTGTGTATGTATGCACATGTGCAGGGGTATGTAGGTGTTCATACCTAGTAGGGAGGTAGGAGGAGAAGGAAGAGGACGGACGTGACCGGGCATGACTGTGAGAGTGACGATGACGCCCCCCCCCCCGTGTTTCTGGCCGCCTTATTGTTCCGTCCTTTTTAGCAGAGACCAGGTTTCCATGGTGGCCCGGGAACGGAACAAAAAGAGACGGGCGCTAGCACCTAGCGGCTGGGCCGTGGCCATTCAATGCCTCAATCCATAGTAGGTCCATCCAGGCTGCTCCAGTCCACTGTCCGGGCGCTATCCAAGTTCGCACCTGTCCACTATCTTCTGCATGCAGCAGCAGCAGCAGCCAGCACAACGTGGCCAGCGCTGCGTGATTCAGGGGGCCGGAGGGCGCGAAGAGGGGCCTTGGGCTTCTCCGGTACGCGGGTGCTGATAGTGATCGACTCGGGAAAGGCGCGACGGCGGGGTGATGCGAGTGGTTACGCGGACCATCGCAACGGGTATAGGCTATAGCAGAGCCAGCAAGGAAGCTCAGCTCGTCCCGAAGGGCAACCCCTCGGCTCCCCTTTTTATTTTCTTTTTTTTCTTTTGCATGTAATAAGATTTTTTTGATTTTTTTTAAATCTTTCCCGCTGGAGACGAGGACGCTTCATGGCTTGATGAGTTACAGCCTGTGCGACCGAGATTACTATCCGCCTTCTCTGTCTCTCCCTTGTTTTTCCTCTTCCTCTTCCTCCTCTTC
>NJES01000332.1:0-20176 GCA_002591395.1 Ophiocordyceps camponoti-rufipedis | reverse complement strand
GGGTTGGGGGGGGGGGGGGGGGGGGGTGTGGGATGATGGGATTAGGGGGCTGTTAGCGGTTGGCGCTGCTGGCGTACGGGGACCCGAGGCCCATCTGCAGAGGACTGGAGCGGGGGAGGATTTCACGGGCTGGCTGCTCGCCAGTGGGTGGGCGCCCAGCGCGGGCGGGCTGCTCTCGCCCGGAGGCAGTGGGTGGGACCTGGCAGCCAACAGCAAGCGGGCGGGAGGGTCGAGATGGGAGGTACCTGACGGTACCGTGCGAGCTTGCAGGTGCGAGATGTACCGATGATGTTTTTCCGTGGAGCCAGTTTCGGCGCCGGCGGGGATTGCGGTTTTAGGCCTCTTTCCAGTCGACGAGAGCACCTGATGAAGTGAAGCTTGTACCGGATTACTTGGCGCGAGTTAGCCTGAGTTCCGCCGAGCCATGGAAAGACATGGCGCTGAGCGCATCCTCCAAAACATGGATGGACGCCCACCCCCCCGCGCCACAGTGCGCAGACGGGGGCAGCGCATCAAGTCAACCCTTCCACGCTGACTCAGCTCGAAGAATAGCGCGGAACCCGCGCCTACCTACCTAACCAGCTGGCGTCCTGCGCCCTCGTCGCGGCATGTTGAGAGAGAGCCCTGCCCGCTGGCGCTGTCGCACTGATGCCGGCACTGCCGCCACCGGCCCCGTCATCCGGCACCCCGGCCTCGTCGCACTGTTGAAGCAACAGCCCGGGCGCCCGTGTCTCTGCCCGCGACAGTGTGCGCTTCAGGGCAGCGAGCACCGTACGCGGAATCCGGACAAGACTGTCTGTCGGGGGCCCCGCATGCGGACACGACGCGGTTTTGATGGCTTCGCGCGAGAAGCAATCCCCCCCCTTTTCTCACAGGTGCTAAGGAGGTGAAAAGACGATGGTTGCCTCGCCACTACCAGCGTTTCCCTGCAAAATTACGAAGAAAGCAAGCAGCGAAATGTGCCATGTGACGACGATGACCAGGCGGATCCGAAGCCAAACATACCTTGGTGCTTAGGTATCTCCCGCATGCATCGCCACGAGAGAGATGCGCGTACGATAAAAAGGAAGCGTAGGAAAACTAAAAGCAGCAGGGCGAAAGACCCTTGCTTGACCTGCAAAAGGAAGCAACATCGAACTCTGCTCCCGCCCTGCCTAACCTGTGTATTCGTACGTACGAATGTGCCCATACATATGTAAGTGAGTAAGTTTACTCGATGAATCAATCACTCCGGATCAAGAGTCCATTTTAGCTCTCATTCCAATACACACACCCAGACTGAGGCTCCGTCCAAGGAATCTAAATTTAGAATCGCCTCGCGCCAACGGCGGAATGTCCAAATAGCACCCCTACAATCCCCCCCAGCCTCAGCCAGACGAGGCGACGCGAGGCGAGTCATTGCCGCCATCGATAAGCCTCACCCCAGCTATAGCCGAGAGATAAGCCCCTACCACCCTCATCAGCCGCGCCTTATCGCTGCCCAGTCACAAACCGTCGATGCCCACGACGGCCAAAAAAAACCTCGCACCTCGCCCTCACCCACCCCCCAAAACCATGACGAACCAAGACAAAACCCGCATAGCCCTCAGTTTCGGCGCATCCAAGCCGCCGCCACCACCTCCAGCAGCCCTTCCCAGCGCATCACGCCTGGGCAAGCGACCACGCGCCCACGCCTTCGCCGACTCAGACTCGGAAGATGAGCGCCCCGTCCAGCACGAGGCCATCACCGGCTTCGGCGTCGACGGCGCTGAGACGCTGAGGAAACCCCCGCCCAAGAAGAGGGATCTCGTCATCGCCTGTCCGCCGAATCGCGACTGGCGTGCTGAGCTCAGGGCCAAGAGGCAGCGCGGTCCTCTTCCCACATCGCAGCGTGGTGAAGGCGCCGTCGAGAGAGAGCCGGCAGACGACGACAAGGATGTTCAATGGGGCTTGTCCGTTCCGTCCAAGAGGGAGGAAAAGGACGACTCCAGCGAGAAACCCCCTACAACAACCCCAACCCTCACCACCACCACCGACAACACACCGCAACCCCCCCCAACAGCCGACGACGAAGCCCTAGACGCCCTCCTCGACCGCAAACCCCACCGCCCAAAAACCATCCCCCTCTCCGAAGACGCCGCCTACCGCCGCGACGTCGCCACCGCCGGCGCCCCCTCCACCCTGGAAGACTACGAAGCCATGCCCGTCGAAGACTTCGGCGCCGCCCTCCTCCGCGGCATGGGCTGGGACGGCAACCCCCGCGGCCCCAAAGTCAAGGAGGTCCGCCGCCGAGCCAACCGCCTCGGCCTCGGCGCCAAGGAGCTCAACGAGGCCGAGGACTTGGGCGGCTGGAATCAGACCAAGAAGAAGAGGCCTCGTCTGGATGAGTATCGGAGGGAGGAGAGCAGGCGGAAGGATGAGCGCCGCCGCCATGAGGATAGCTATAAACGGGAGCGGGAGCGGGAACGGGATGGGTATAGAGGTGGGAGGGATGGAGGCTCTGAGCGTGAGAGAAGGCGTGATGATCGGTATCGCGATCATGAACGGGATCGACGGCGGTGATGGCTTCACGGCCAGCATCCGAGCAGGGCTCTCGAGATCTGTCATCCATCGACTCATCCAGCAGCGTGGCGTGTGTCATTATCCGTATATTCACCCGTCTATAAGAATAACCGCCGTCGTCTCCCGCCAAACCGTCGTCCCGATATATCCATCATCCTCGTCCCCCCAAAGCCGCCAAAGCAAAACACCAAGCCACAACCCCCCCAACCCAAACAACCACCCTCTCAAGTCCCACCCCATATCATACCGCCCTCTGCCCTTTCAAACTCACACACCCGTCTCAACACCCTTTCATCTCGGCCACCGTGTCCCCGGACCGAACCCGGCCTCCCTTCGGTTCCTCGTTGCAAGTCGCTCACCAGCCGTCGGCCCTTTTCCCTCCCTTCGCAGAGACAACCGCCCAGCGGCCACAGGGCTCAAGCAAAGCCAAACGGAATCGAATTCGCCCTTCATCCTTGGTCATAATTCGTTGTACACTCGTGTCCTCAGCCTCCCAAACGCCCCTTCGTCGACAAACCCGTGACAGCGCCCACCGAAGCAATTCATCCCATTCCCATTACACCTGTGCTTCACTGCAGAGGGATCAGTTCCAGCGTAGAGATGAGAATATGAAGCTGCAACAGAGTGCCGACATCCTCCTCCACCAACTCGACGCCCTCCACATTCGCCGCCGCACTGAGCCTCTTGGCAGCCTTCAGCAAGGGCTCAACGTGCCGATGCTCAATTGCCGCTGCCATCCCGGCCGGCGCCAGGTGTCTGTAGTTGGGCCCTCCGAAGAGGAAGAGAGCAAAGTTGGCCGTCTGCTGAAGCAAGGGCGAACCCTGCTCCCAGAGGTCGAGCAGTGCCCCGTTATCGAGCTCCTCGAGGTGTTTTAGGTCGGGATACATGGTATACTGCAGCGACTCGAGGCAGCTCGGGCCACTGAACCGTCCAGTCGAGCCCTTCTTCTTGGCCAGAATGATTTCCTCC
Source organism: Ophiocordyceps camponoti-rufipedis (assembly GCA_002591395.1). Classification (NCBI taxonomy): domain Eukaryota; kingdom Fungi; phylum Ascomycota; class Sordariomycetes; order Hypocreales; family Ophiocordycipitaceae; genus Ophiocordyceps; species Ophiocordyceps camponoti-rufipedis. The sequence continues at coordinate 16,666 of NJES01000332.1, read as the reverse complement.
CGCAACCAGGACACGGCACAGGCCTGCAGGGACGAAAAAATGCAGTTCTCCAGCAAGTCCTCCAGGATAGAGAGCCGGTCGTCCTCATCAGGATCGGCGTGCAACACGTGGCCGGCCATGACCGTCGCCGCGTTCCGGACCTGTAGTTCGGGGTGGAAGACGGATATGAGGGTCCAAAGATGATGGTACGCCATAAAGGGAGACTCAGAGCCGTTTTGGTCATCCTCCGTCGGCGCCACCAACCGTTTCTGGCCATCGAGCCATATTCCCATCACGACCAGAGCCTCCATCGTGCCTTCATTTTCCAGGACTCGCGTTTCTGGGTCTTCTTCGAGAAACAGCTTCATCAATAAATAATGGTCGGGAAACATGTACATGTCAGGCAGCGGCTGGCGTGCGTCAAAGACCTCCGAGGCGAAGATGCAGTAAGCCATGAGACAGACCAGGCCGCCAGTCGAGAGCTTGATCTCCTCTGGCTTCTGGGGGTCGAAATCAAAGCCCAGCGGGTCTCCGTGAATCGGACCTTTGAGGACGTCTTTCAGCTTCTGCTCAGAGAAGCTCAACAGACCCAAGTCTCCCGCGGCCGTCTGTAGACGAGTCAGCGCTGCGTCCGAACAGCCAGAAAGCAAAGTCAACTCACCACGAGCTGGCCGACCAACGCTTCTCCCGCCTGCAGCCGATGGTCCTCGTTAACGGCCTGCATCATCGTCTTCTGGCCGCTTACTATCCTCTCCGGGTACGTAAACTCGAGCAACCTCGACGCCCACTCGATGTGATTTGAGTTGACGTAATCCTCCATGACGCAAGTGATGAAGGACTGTAGTAGAAGCCTCTGCAACTCGGGCTCCCGGTCGTCAGGACTATCCGAGTTATCAGCCTCCGGATCCGGGGCACTCAGGTCCGATTTGCCCTCTTGAAAGGGCGTATCCAGCACGACGGTCGACTTTCGACTCGGCAGCAGCGGACGCTTCTCTCCGGATAGAGCACGGATGAGGGCCATGACGGCAGCCATGACCTCTCGACTGGTAAGATTGTAAGTGCGCCTGACAGTCTCGAGCGTCCAGTGCAGGAAGCGCGAGGGCGCCTTGACCTGCAACCTGGCGTGAAGAATCCCAAGCATGCCGCAAAGCGTGACGAATGCCTTGTTAGCAGCGTCATAGTCACCGTCGTAATGACCATCGTTGTGGGCGGCGCTAGCTTGAGCTTCCATGACTTGGAGCACCTTGAGGATCACCTCGCGCGGGTTCCCGAGCAGCGCAATGCTCTTAAGACACTCCTCGCTGCCGGGCACGTCGATGAGCATCTCGACCAGGTCCCAGCCAATGTCCCCCGTGAGCTCGACGTCCTGCAGGATCTCCTGAAGCGCAGGGAGCACGTCTGGCGATAGGGACTTGTCGATGATGGTGAGGTACGTGAAGCGATCCGTAGCCGGCGGCCTGGACTCCTTGAGCCGCTGAACGACCTGATCGACCGTCGCCATCTTTGACAGATTCCAAGCGTAATAGGTACGGATAATCGTCGAAGAATGGATGAGATCTCAAGCCTGGGCGAGAGCTTCCAAGGTTTGGGGGGCGCCAAGACAAGCGGGAGGGAGGCTCCGCCGGAACCCGGGTATGGACCCCCGAAGAGCCTCATTGTGGTACTTGGGGGAAAGTTTGCGCTCGTATTCTCGAAGCTGATTACCGCCAGCATTAACGTGCCATCGAGATATCTCTGTACTCTTACGGAGCGTATCCGGAGTACCTCAACGTTCGGCTCGATGCAACCGCAATCACGTGCGACCTGCCTGATTCAACCTCCTGGGTAGCAACGCATATCGAGCTCCAACTCACAACGACTTGGAAGCATCCATCTGAATACTTCGAGCCACTGACTCTTCTAGGCAAAGTTCCTACACTTCCATCTTGAGAAAACACCTAATGTCAAGACGTGACTTGCTGAAACCGGCCGTCTTGTCCACCGTCCTGAAACGCCATCCACCGCGGCCTTGACACAAGATAATACTAATAAAACAAACGCAGTTGCCTGGCGTAATTGCAAATGCATGTAAGAAATCCATCCAAGAAGACTACCCTCGCGAGAAAGAGAAGTATCGCCGGCCCTTGCAAGAGACAGAACAAGAGACAAAAAAGAGTGTGGGTAGGTATTCGGATAGGGGTTGTGAACAACCAGATCGGACGTGGGGCGGCAGCTTTCAATGCCCGCATCAGGCCTGCCCCTCAAATCCTCGACGCAGGCCGTGGCCCCTTGGGAGCATTGTTGTTGGACCACGGCCACCGGTTGAGCTCGTGGCTGCCGCGGCGAAACGTCGACTCCGTCACCGACAGCGTCTCCTTTGGTACCAGGTGTGGGTAGGGCTGGCGAGCCAAGGCCTGCTGCTGCGGCGACTTCTTGTACTTGGTGTAGGTCTTGTCCTTGATCACCGCCGGCTTGGCTTTCTTGATGAGGTCCCGTAGTTCGAATTCGTTGGCGACTTGAGCCTTGATAAAGGCCAGGCTATCCCCAGACGTCTCTCGCATCGCCTCCATCACCGCCTTGCGGGGCACGTACTCGATGCGTCGCAGATTGAGCGCATCCTCCGCCTCGGTCGCGGCGATCCGGGTTAGCGTCGCCTCTCTGCCCTTGTCCAGTATCCCCTTGATGTCCAGACTCTCGCCCGGAGGAATCGGCGTCGGATGGCTGGGCGTCACGCACTCCATGTCCACCTCTTTGCGGAGCACGTGGTCGATGTCGACGGCGGAAAAGTAGGCGCACGACTGGGGCAAGTCGTCTATGCCTACCTGCTGCGCGAACATGGCTCGTGTCCAGACGTTGGCCACCTGAAGGGCCAGCGCGGCTCTGTATCGGTCGGTCTTCTTGACCAGATAACGAATCTCGTCGTGTACCGTGATGGCCAGCCGAGCGTCGATGCCGTACCGCGAGATGAGGTAGTTCATCGACACAATCAACAGATGAAGATAATCGACGCCCGACGACTGGATGGCCCAGTTGATGCGTGACGTCAGATATCCGCCTTTGCTGATGTACCGGGCCATGAGCGCCTCGGTGATACCGGCCCCCAAAACCGGCGTCCGCGGTCTCTCCTGTTCAGCAAACTCCTCGAGTTTGTTGAAGACCAGAGACTCGGTGCCGCCTCGCCAGAAGGGCCGCTGGTGGAGCGCCTTCCTGTTGGTCTTGGTGCCCTTTGTGTTTGCGTAAAGCTTCGTCGCCGTGTCCGCCGTCTCCTTCTCCGTGAGCGACGGGTTGAACTGCCGCAGCAGCGTCGCCGCAAACTTGAGCCCTGCGCCGTAGATGCGCCCATAGTTGAAGACCTTGGCGTCGTTCCTCGAGATGCCCAGGATGGCTGCCGTCCGCGAGTGAAGGTCCGTGCCGGCAGCTTTGGTGCCTTCGAGCGTCATGAATCCTACGGCGTTTCCGCCATGGAGCTTGAAGGTTGCGTCCCCCACGAGACTGGCGATCCACAGCTCCTGGGAGTCGACGTCGGCGCCGACGAAGCAGTAGCCGTTCGGTGCCTTGATCATGGCCTTGAGCTCGGAGCCCACGCGGTTCTTTTTGGCGTTGCTCGCCGTGAGCCACGTGTTCTCCACAGCTCTTCTGGTGATGGTCCCCATGGGAATGATCTGTGGCAGGATGAAGCCATTTTCTTTGGTCTTCAGCTTCTTCCGGCCCTTCTTGCCCTTGCCCTTGATTTTCGACAGTGACAGGTCATTCTCGTAGACGACCAATTGACTAGTGATGCGGTCGCGGGCACTGATCCAGTAAGAGCAAGACGCATTCATCTCCAGCGCTTCTTTGGCGTAGGAATACGCCGAGGATAGGGTGCTGTTCTCGAAGTAGGCCAGATAGCCCTTGGCGAGCACGTTGGCACAGCGGGCAGTTGGGCCGTCCTTGTGCGGCAGCTTGATATAAGCGTGATCGTGATCGTCTCGTAGGACAGGGTCCCCCTCTTCAAACTCGCATTCAATCATCTGCTTGGCCGTATAAGTGGCCGCCTGATTCTTGGGCACTCTAAAGGTCCAGCCGTATTTGTCCGACCAGAAGAGAGGATGGCCGTCCCACGACATCTTCAATAGCAACGGCGCTATGCGGGTTCTGACGGTAATGTTCATGGGGGAGTCGTTTTTGACGAAGAGATCTTTGTACCACTTGGGCATGCCTGGCTTCTTTTGCCTCGCGGCTGGCCTTTCGGGGTCGCCTTTGCGCTTGCCCTTGACCATGCGGACTTGTTGGCCAGACCAGTCAAGCTGCTTCAGCCACGGATCCTCCTCCCACTGAGACGCGTCGTCTTTGAGCGCGAGCGCCTTCTCGGTGAGGCCAACGAGCCGCTCATGGACGGCGTCGGAGAGCTCGCGATACTTGGCCTCTGCCTTGGCAATGTATTCATCCCATGATCGGTTGACGGGGAGAATGACGGAACTGAGGTGTCGCAGCGCAGCAAAGCTGACTGGGTGCGGACAGACGGTTAGGAAATTGGGGAAGACGATCTGGTAGATCCTGTGAGTGACGGACACATCCGTGGCGCAATAATCCAACAATTCGTCGAGCTTGGCCAAGACGCCATCCCGGTCGAGAGTCCCAAAGTCGTCTCGGACCGTCTTGTCAATGGACACGTCGAGATGAAACTTGGCGACATCACGCAGCGAGTTGATTGAGCTTCTCTCCACCCACAGCTCCTCCTCCTCATTCGAGCCGTGGCGGCTGAGGAGCTCGGCAAGGTCGTGATCCGGCGTTTCAGCGGCCACCTTTTCTCTCAGCTCGCGCTCCTTCTTGTGCTTCATCCAAGTCGGTCGTTGTCGCGAGCACATGCCATTGACGGCCACGTGGAAAGACATTGTGTCGAGAAAGGCGTTTCGCGACTGTCTTATGTCGTACTCTTCCAACACTCTGGCTCGATCGTAACCGACGTTGTGGCCCACAATGATTCGGGCTTTGGCAGGGTCGCCGAGCGGGATCAGATGCCTGTCGCATTTCGACTTGCCGAGCAGCCAGGGCGATAGCCAGACGAACCAGGCGCTGGGGCTCGCCGCGCAAGCCATGACGGAGAAGGGACTCTCCTTGTATAATGTCTCAGTGTCGAAGCAGAGCATGACGTCGTCTGGCGCCTCGACGACTTCAGTTCGCCCGTCCGGGTAATACTTGGTCCAGCCACTTCGCCGCACCCAACTGGTGGGTTTCTTGGGAAGTTGGACCTTGACGAAATCCTTTGCTAGCGTCAGGTACGGCTCGGCGCAGTCCTTTCCCAGCCTGTAGAAATGCTCGTCCAGAGTCCGGCCCTGTAGCGCGGGCAGATCAAAGGCAATTGGGTCTGAATTATCGGCGGTCTTTCCCAGGAGGTCATGCCGGCGCAGATGCTCTTTCGAGAGCTTGACCAAGTCCTTTGGCGGCGGCTTGCAGCCATTGGGGAAGATTTGGTTGAACACATGGTCGCTCAAGTGCTGAACGCCAATCTCGTTGAAGCGCGGCTGCGAGGCAACTGGTTCCCAGACCGTCAGTGGCTTTGCGCCGACTCAATTCGAGAGAAATCTCTCACCTGCAAGAGTGCCGCGTTCTTTAGAAGTCGCCAGCCAACGCCTCAGCACGAGGCGACGGGAGGTCTGTTGGCGGCTGACAAGAGTGAAGCCGTTGTTGGCCAGGTGGTGAATACTGCTTGGAGACCTGAACATGGCATACATAAGCGACGATGCCGCATCACGGCACGGCGTCTATGCGCCCAGGGACTGTCCAAGGTGCTGCTGATGTTGCACGAAAAACTTGTCATGGATCGATGATGAGGGGAAGAGTCGAGACTGGCTATTATGTCATCCGGATGCGGCAATCCATGCTAAAAAACCTCCAGGCCCCCAGACTACTGCAGGCTACAGGCACCCCGGGCAGGCTGGCTGGCAGCAGCGGGAGTGGTGTTATCGCCTGTACGAACCTAACATGTGTAGCACCGTAGAATGGAAGCCTTTCAGGGCCTGGAGGATGCCCAATAGCACATGCATACAGACCTACCCAAGGCAATACCTAACCGCTCGTCAGCTCACGATGATGCTTCAATCCCCTATCATCGTCCTCTTCCAAATCATCTCCGACTAACAACGCCAGTGGGACCCTCAAACAGCCACTCCCTGCCCTCCCCATTTCGGCCCATTTCCCGCCGCCGTCTGTTTTGCTGTGTAATCGCACCACGTGACCCCGCCCTTGACCTCATCACGAGAAACGTTCAACGTGCCGACTTGCCCCCCCCCCTTCAAGCCCGCAGCCTCGGATCGGACCAAGGACGCGACGCGTCGAGACGAGAGCAACCGACAGAGACACGTCCCGGATTTCCCGAGGCCCGTCTGCTTCGACCCGCCCGAACCCGAGTCCCCCCCTCCGAGAATGGCAACGGCCGCCACGCTCGCCGAGCAACCCTTCGACTCGCCCGCCGAGCTTCTCCTGGCCGATCAGCTCCCGGGCTCAGCAGAGTGGGAAGACGTCTGGTCCGCCGGTCTGCCTCCGCTGCCGCCACCTTCTCAGCGGTTCCAACGCGTCTCGTCGCCTCGACAGACGCCCGCAGCCGACCATCCGTCTTCCTCGTCCAAGTTTTCCCCGCCCGCCCGAGCCCACGACTTTTCGTCTCCGTGGCGGCTGAATCCCGATTTCGACCTGGATAATCAGTGGAACTTCGATAGCGTCGACGGCACCTCTCTTGCTTCGCGCTCTACCCAGAGCACATCATTCCTCGAGGACGGGGCCTACCTCAGCTTTCTCGCCGACAACAGCTTTTCCTCTCCCTCGGATTACCCATCCTTTCTCGAAAGAAGACCCGAAACCGGAATTTCGCTGCACGATTCTTCCACTTCTGCATCCGCCGCCGTGCCACGATCTCCCTCCCTTACCGACAATCACGCCTTCTACCTCGACGACGACTTCTTTGCATCCTCATCACAGCTCGCCAACGAGCTGAATTCGTCTTCTACAATTAATACACTTCCAAATTATCACTTTGGCGATCAAACTCTATCACGCGATTTCGCGTCCGGATCTTTAGCCGAAATGCCTCCGACGAGAACGCGAAGTTCCGTAGACGACGATGCGAACCACGCCTCCGCCCCCTCTCCCAAGAGACAACGAACCTCGTTCACGCAAGGCTGTCACTCATCGATGAAGCCCATGGCCATGCCCAAACCATCCGACGACGACGACGACGACCCCTTCGTCGACAAGATCAAGAAGGATCCCAACGATCTGCCTACCATCGACCTGACGGGGAACGAAGCCATCACCGAAGAGGCTGAGAAGCAGGAGCCCGACCGACGCATCAAGATTTCAGCGTATCAGTGTGCTATCTGCATGGATAACGTGACGACGCTTATGGTTACACATTGCGGTAGGTGCCCCGGGGAACCTACAGAGGCCTGGGGCACGTCGCTGATGACAGTCCTCCAGGCCACCTGTACTGCCAAGAATGCCTCCACTCATCGCTTCACGTGGACTCGACCAAGGGCAAGTGCCCCATGTGCCGAGCCAAGATCGACATGAAGCATCGCTCGACATACACGACCAAAACAAAGGGTTTCTGGCCACTCGAGCTCAAGTTCATGACGGTCGACAAGAAGGGGAAGCGCAAAGCGAATGCCATGTCATGACACAACGTTCAGAGCGGTCAAGGCGGAGAGATGGCCGCTCGCACGGATATGATCGCATGGCCATGTATAATGAGGATCGAGGCTGAGAAGACGGGCGTTTGGAGTTTTACGGGAGTCGTAGCGAGAGTCTAGAGTGTGGTAAAGGCATGGCTGATTTTCACAGCGCCGGTCGACAACCATAGCATTTCCCTTTGCCCTACAAGTTACATAGAAGCCCCTGCATGATTTCTCCAGAGTTGCTAACTGAATGGAATTATCGTCGATGAGGGCTGCGTCGCCACGCAAGTCCCATCGCGCAGAAATACTCATGGCCGCCCCCCCCCTGTCTCAGTGAAACAGGACAGGATTCGGCTCTCGCGGCCCCGACTCAGTCTCCTTCTCAAACTGTCTCTGATCAGCACCCAACCGACACACGTGCAACACATCAAGAGCTCACCTCAAGGAATCCCGTAGCAGCAATGACGACGACAAACGCATCCGCCAAGTCGGCGACGCGCTCCTCCAGCGAACCATCAGCCTGCGCGGCGCCGATGCCGGCACTCCGCTTGAGCGTGTGCGTGACGAGCATGCGATGCTGAGCGACGAACTTGCGGCCCTGAGCGAGGTTATGGTTCCCCCTGCTGAGGAGCGCGGCGGCGACGATGCGCACTACCTTTGCGAGAAGGTCGTAGTGGCGCTCCAGGCCGCGGCCGTCGTCTCCGGCTGGTTGGAGTTCGGGATCGGCGGCCAGGAGGCCTGAGGCGTCGAGGATGCTGAAGAGGTTGGCGTAGAGGATGTACTTTGCGCCGACGCGGCTCTGGGCCATCTCGAGTATGAGGGCGAGTCTGGTGTTTTGGTAGTTGCCTGCCAAGGAGGATGCGTTGGCAAAGGCGTCGTGCCATTCTTGCAGGATGTTTCGGAGGGAATCGACGAGGATGCCGATGAAGTTGATCCTGTTGAGCGTCTCAACCACATAATCGTCGTCCTCCTGACGGCCAACTCGGACCAGGGCATTCAGCAGGATAAAGGCCGCCGTCTGACAATCGGGTTCGCCGCAGTAGGCATCATCGCAGACGACGCTGATGAGCCGCTCTCCGTAGACGCGCATCGTCTTGGTCGTCCTCGTCCGACCGGAGCGGTGCGGCCCCTGCTCCGACATGCCCGTCAGATAGCGGTGGCAGATCTCGTAGTAGACCGATCTCAGAGCCGGTGGTCCGGCGCATTTGCCGACGGCCTGGAGACAGGTCTGAAAGAGCTGGCTGAGCTTGTCGCTGACAAGGCTGTCGATGGCTTGGTTCTGCGCCTCGCCCGTGATTGTTGCCGCCAGGTCGAGTTTGAAGAGGAGCACTCGAGCCAGCTTGGCCAGCTCCATTGCTTCGTCAGGTCGATCCGACGCAAACGCCTCGAGGCTCGGGAGCACCGCCTGGAGCACCTGAAGGAAGAAGGATGTCTGTGCCGCCCCCTTCAGGTCGTTGCACTCGATCATGATCAAGAGCAGCCGCGTCCAGGACTTGAGGACTCGATAGCATTGAGTTGCGAGCTGCTTCTGTCGGTTCGAAGAGACCAGATACTCCAGTATCGCCGCCTCTTCCTTCTCGATGGCGGCCAAGTCTTGCGCTGCAGCGACGGTCCCCTGGCTCTGTTGTTCACTTCGCTTGAGCATGATGATCTCTTTGGCGCGTTCCACGTCGTACAGGCGATTCGAGTCGGCATCCGTCTCCACGAAGGAGTTGATATCTAGATCCGCGTAGAACTGAACCTGAGGTGGTGAAGTATCCCACACGTCTCCGGGAAGAAGAAAGTCGAAAAGGTCAAAGACAGTCGGCGTCTGTATCGTCTGATCGCCGTCGCCCACGACCTGGCCGTTGAGGGCATCGTAAACCCTTCTCTTGACGCTGGGCATCCGGCCTTGAGATATCATGCAGAGCTCCATGGCGATGTAGTCGAGCGTATAGCTTCGCAGGGCCAGGAAGTCGATGAGAGCCGACGCACCGTCCGTGACGCCGAATTGCGGCGCTGATACACTCTGTCCCTCCCAGGGAATGTCAGGCTGGATGACGGTTTCGCGGATGAGGAGGTGAAAGACGAATTCATTATCTCGTAACTCGTTGATGACAATGGCCGCGGAAAGGGGAGAGGTCCAGAGAATGTGCAAGATGCGCATAACCCGCGATTTGAGCGCCACGAGCCAGAGACGCATTCCCAATGAATCCGCAGACGGTATCTCGAAAAGCAATCTCACCAGGCTGTGAAACAGTGACGTCCGGTTCATGAATGCCCCTTGATTATCGACTGAGAGAGTCTCAACGCCGCACTTGAAGCCGAGGAGCAGGTGAGCAATGGTCGGCTGCTTGGGCGTCGTCACGAGACACTCGAGGAGGAAGTTGAGAATGTAAATCTTGGTCATGTAGCTTGGCGAGTCGGCCTCTCGATGCGTCTCCAGAGGGGCCATGAGCTCCGAGATGAAGCATCTGGATATGGCCTCGTGCTCTCCGTTGGCTTCCAATGCAACAATGGCCTTGTTGCGGCGTGCCAGTCGAGCCGAGCCTGTCCAATCCGATGCAATCTTGGACGACGAAGACATCTTCTCCAGCAACTTGAGGCAAGCCAGAGTCAGATCGGGATGGCCAATGCCGCAGTATAGTCCAAGGTCCACTACCAGACTGAGTCTTGTCGCGAGTCCGTCCTGAAAGGCAGAATATGCGGCGTGCGCGGCCGGCATGCGCATTTGGCTGGCCTGGACCTTTATGAGCGGCCTGACCAGGTTACGATATGTCGACTCGAGGTCCAGTACTCGACTGATGACCTCGACCGCTCGTAACACTCCCAGGATCAGGGGCGAGTCTGGGGCGGCGTTGGTGATGTCTGCCGGTTCCTGGTGAATGGCGCTGATGAGAGCCTTCATCACCTTGTCGTTGAGCATCCACTCCATGACCCTGGCAAACGGATGCTTGCAAACGTAGGTTGCCAGGTCCGACGCTCCGATGATGGAGTCTATCGTGAGGTTCGTCTCGTTGGCGATGACGATGAGGTTCTCATTGAAAGTGTTGAGGCAGGTGAGGATGAAGTCGAGACAGGTGAGTCTCAGCGTCCGGCTTTGATGCTTGTCCTGGAGGTCGAGAGATTTGCTCGCAAACACTTGGCCCATGACAAAGTCGACGTAAATCTCGATGCCCGGATATCGACAGCTGGAGCCGAGGTTCTCGGGAAACGGAAGCGAGTCATTGAGCGGATTGCTGTCTTTGGCTGGCGTCATCAGGACCAGTAGCAGCTGGATGAACGACTCTGGATCCTCGAAGCCGGTGCTCATCTCATCCAGGATCCGCTCCGTAGATGCCAGAGCGGCCGGCTGCGACTGACGGAGTGACGCAGCCGCAGGATTCGCATAACCTCCTGTCGTCCAGTACTCCAAGCAACTCCACATCATGTGGCCCTCTTGCGTCGACTTGCGAGCCATGAGAGACCTCAGAGCCAGGAAGATGCAGCCACGCAGCCTGGGAGGGATGGGACTGCTCGCCAGCTCGTAGAGCATGTCAACGAGATTCATCGTCGGAGTTTGCAGCAGGAAGACTCTGGCCTCTTCGCTTTCGATGGCGAGTTTGGCCATGAGGCGGAGGTAGCATTCGAGCATCATGGCAGACTCGGGCTCCGTCTCCATGATATGAGCAGCCGACTTGGCGCCGCGATACCTCGTCGTCTGCGTTGTAGCTGGCTTCTGCCTGATCTTGTCGTAGAAGAAATCCAACTCCTTGAAGATCTGCGTCCAAGTCAGGGATTGCGACCTTCTCAGCTTGCCCGAAGACTGATGTCCCTCGTCTAGCAGAAACTCGTGAGCAGCCGTGGCACACTCTTCGCTGCCGGAGATAGACTGCAACATCTCGCAAAACGCCGTCACCAACGGAGTCGACGCTCGTCGCGATGCCCAGTGCATAAAGCCCGCGAGATTGCTGTCCGGATCCGACCAGAAGCTGGCCGCTGCGTCTGGCCGTCCTTCGTACGAGTAGGCGATGAGGAGTAAGAAGCGCTCCAGGTCCAGGTCTTGTTCATGAGTCTGGCTCAGTTGCCGCTGCTCGTCCTCCTCGACACGAAGCTTCCTGAGCACATCCGGCAGGTTGGATATGAAGGCATCGACGAATACTTCGAGCTGCGTCATGAGGCAGAGCTGGAAGAAGCCGGCAAACTGTATCGAGTCCGGCGGGAGTGTCGAGCATCGCCTCTGCAGCCACTTGCGCAGTCCCGTACGAACTGAGTCGTGCCACTCAAGGGACTTGATATCACCGGCCAACGAGAGCAAGAAGTCAAAGGCTCCGTCTTTCAACGCGTCGAGGAATTGTTTCGACCGGTTGCGATCCTCTGCCCTCGAGTCAGTATGGCACCGCGCCCAGGTTCAAGGGGGGGGGACTGACCCTCATCGAGATCAGTATTGGGAGGTATCGCAGCCTCGGGCGGATCGTCGATATAGAAGCCGCTGTATTCAGCGAGCCACCAAGCCTTGAACGCGGCCTGTAGCTGTGGCAAGGACCACGAAGAATCGTCTGCCCGAGGCAACAGCTTATCATTCAGCTCCCGCACCTTGATCAGGTCGAGACCACCTTCTGTTGATCCAAAGACGGAGATGTAGGCGCCCATTGCGGGTATCAGATGAACTGGGCAGAGTCAGCTCGCGAATCGAATGAGAGAAGAAAGACTCACCAAGGAGGGCATCGTATCTGTCTGCTTTCTTCAGAGTCGAGAGGAAATCGAGAAAATCCGACGGCTCAGCCTGTCGTTTCTCAATGCAACGGCAAAGTATGACGCTGAAGAGTTCGTGCTGTTGTATCAGACTAGTACGCGAGAATTCGACAGCCTCCATCTCCTCAGAAAGCTCGACGTGATTCCCCTGGCTGAGAGTCTGTGCTGCGGCCACCTTGTCGCCCAGCTTTTGCAGCCAAGTCTTGATCCTCAAGAGCGCCGACATACATTTCGGAATGTAGCGCTTCTGGCCTGGGGTGGCTGGAAATAGCCGCGAAGCGACAAACATCTTGATGTCCTCGAGAGCAGTCACGTCGTCCGTCTCGTCTTCGGCCCTGTCGACCTCGAGAAGCAGCCTCAAGGCATCGAGAGTGTTGCTTCTTTCTTGATGAAAGCGAATGACTCCGCACTCGAGCAGATTCCTCCCAAGAACGGGCGGGTCTTCTTGGGAGTCGAGGAGAAGTCGTGCCGCCTCTAGCTCGTCCAAGTCGAGCTCGTCAGAGAGGAGGAACGCATCCTGCTGGAACCTGTCGTTTATCGTGTACTCGTTTCCGTCGAGAGATATTTTACCTGGTGACGATCAGCACTGCGCGCCTTCATCGGCCCCCCAGAGTCCCATACCCGATTTGACCCGATTGCGACTCTGTTCCATCTTTGATGGATGCTCCCACAGCTTATCCAGCTCTCGCTCAAAGGCCTGAAGAAGGACTTCATTTTCCAGGCTCTCGATTCTGTCGCTATAGCCGTTATGGAACGCGACCAGCTCCCGGTGGAAGGCCAGCAGGGCGTCCAACGTGGTGAAATCAGCCATCCTGGGCGACGGAGAGCTATTGCATGACGAAGGAAGTCGCGCCGCCGGAGCAATGATGAAGGCCAAGAGACAAAGGCGCAGAAGAAGGGCTTCAGGTCGGGTTGCTGCAGTCGCGCTTGGTCAATGCGCAATGATGCTGTCGCGAAGTTTGACGAGCCGCGACGCGCTGCAACAAAGAAAATGAAGCCCACCAAGTGCGTACAGTGAGATGCCCGGCTTATTCGCACAGTATTGCCAGAACGGGTTGGGCGGTGTGAATTTTGCCCTCTATCTTGTGAGCTCTTATCATGATGACGAAGCCCAACAACGCCGAGCCGGAGTGAGCCGCATGGAACGATAAATTCCTCGCTGACGAGAACGGACAGAAGAACTCCGGCGGATATATAGAAGAGGTTCCGGAGTCTCTCTTGCTTAAACACTCTACTCGTGTCCGTAAAGACAGTATGTGGGCTCCCATCCTACCTACGGGTAGACCTACTTTGTCAAGCAAAGCTAAAGAAGTGGTGTAGGTAGCACGAAGTGGACCGGAGCGTAGCTTCTAGCTTTGCTTCTTTATCAAGCAAAGCTAAAGAAGTAGTGTAGGTAGCACGAAGTAGACCAGAGCGTAGCTTCTAGCTTTACTTCTTTAATAGGAGGATAGAAAACTCTAAATCGCTTATTAGCGTACTATAATTAGCTAGATTCTTATCTAGAAGCTATAATTAGCCGTAGACACTAATACGTATCGACTTCCGCATTAGGAGAGACTAATTAAAATACGCCGCGGTAACGGATAAAGTAATAACCCGACGAAAAAAAAAAGCCTACCGTAGGCGAGAGCCCGCCGTAGGCGGCCTCTAGTAGGGCCCCTAGAGGGCCCCTAGAGGGTATTATTAAATACGCCCTCTATTAATATCGAGAATAACCTCTTAGTTATCTATAGCTATTAAGTGTATCGCGATTAAGTAAGAATTAACTAAGAAAACCTTATAGTTATAGATTTAGTCGTTTACATAGGGTGACGCGCTAATTTATGTAAGAGCTATATACTTAAGGCTCCTACCGTAAATATAAGAGTAGAATTTACATAGGCTACCTACCTACCTACCCTCTAAAGCTAGCCTTACGATCGCCTATAGTAGCTAGCTAGCCCCTTTATTAACGAGCCGCTTTATTAATTACTACTCTTAACGAGAAATAGCTTCTACCGCTAGTTTACTCTTTAAGCCTCTAGCTAGTAGTGCCGCCCCTAACCCCCCTAGCCCTCCTAGCCCTCCTAATCGTCCTAGCCCTTTCGACCCTCCTAGTTATAATTATAATAATACTATCTATTAGCGTTATATACGATATAAGTAGCTTAAGCTAGACGATAAGTTTATAGGAGTAAGGGACCCTTCGAAAAGAGTATAGAACTATAAGTTATACTAAGGATAATAAAGTACTTTAGTTAGTACCCCCTTTCTTTATTATAATATCTTTACTAATAACCCCCTTTTTTAATAGTAACGAAGTATAGGCTTAATATCTAATACTATTAGAAGTATCTTAACGTAGTAGAAGAGGGGGCTAGGCTTAATTTAGTCTCCTAAATAGTAGGAGTCCTAGCCTCCGAGGCTTTAACCCCTAATTCCTTAGCCTTAATAAGCTAGAGACGTATCCCTATTACTAGATCGAGCCCCTAGGAGAGCCCTACTATATACCCTTATTTTTCGTATTACGAGTACCTTTTATTAAGCTTACCGTAATACTACTAAATTCTTTCGTCGTAGTATTTAGTTATCTAATAGCCCTAATTATACTATAGCTTATCGTAAGTAGTTAGTTATCTAGAGAAGGTACTATATAGAGTATCGTAGTAAGTAATAGCCGTCTTAGACTCCTACTACTTCTTAACTTCTTCCTTAGTTTTCGTAGCCTAGCTAGCGTAACGAAGAAAAGCTTAAGGACGAAGAGCTAGCGTTTATCTATCTATCTTATAATATTCTAAGACCTATTACCCTACGAGATATTACTATAGGCTTTTATCGTTACTACGTAGCCTATCCTAATAACTAGGACCTTAATTTAGAATATTAGCTCTACGCTAGCTACTACGGTTAATTCCCTTACTTCGAGTTTATTATAGACGGGTCTCCGTAAAGCTTTTATTAAGCTTACTTATAGATAGCCTAGTCCGTAGCTAGCACGCCTTAGTTAACCTTTAGCTAGTTATCTTAGTTAGCCTAATAGCTCTCCTAGTCTCTCTTAGATTAATCCTAGTATTTAGATAATTAATACCCTAGCTTTCTTTCTAGATAACCCTAATTCGAAGGGGATATATCTATAATAGCTATTTCTAACATAGATATTAGCCTTATTAGGGATTAGTATGAAGAACTAGCTCGCGCTATCCCTAAGGAGTACGTAAGGTATTAGTATTAGTAGTTTAATTTATATCTCGATAGACGAGGTATCTATCGTACCTACTAGCGATAAGACGCTTCTCTTAAGCCTAAGGCCCCCTACTTCTATTCTATAGATAACGCCCTTAACTTTAGCGACGTCCCTAACTATCTACCGAAGCTCTTATAGGTTAAGGAAATACTTATCTCCTAAGTTTACGTCTATATATAGGTCTTTTAGTATCGTAGGTAGTAGTATAAATACTATAGCTATTACATTAGCTTCCTCTAAGATATTAGTAGCGTCTAGACCTAGCTCCCTCTCTTACCCCTAGAGCTAGATATCGTTATTCTACGGCCCGCTAATATTATAGATTAACCTTATATACTTTATTAATTTAGGGGCTAGTTCCGCGTTTAGTAGGCTTATATTTAGGCCTAGCTTTTATTCCTTTAGGCTAACTATACTAGCTATCGCGATATTCTTATTAATAAGGGTCGACTTAGTTAGCTACTAGATAATAACGATGTATCCTCTTAGGTCTCTTATAAGTACGGTAAGGATACTATTATTAAGTTAAATATAGTAGAGGATTAGGCTAAGGAAGAGGACTTTAATATAGCTACTATACCTAACTTCCTCGTATAGTAAGACGACTTAGACCGTTTCCGTCGGTAGCTTTTAGGTCCTAGTCTAGATAATATATATAAGCGACTTCCTCTCTATTAGCTATATATCGAAGTACCTAGGATTAGGTAGACCCCTTTAAATAAGTTTAATTAGTTATAGTCTCTTCTACTATTAGCTTTCCTAACGTTATACCCTCGTAGGTAGGCTAACTTTATTAAGCTACGCTAACGATTTATTAAATATTACGACTATATTAAGTACGTACTTAAATAGTATAATAGGCGCTTTACTTCGTATCCTAGGTTTAGATTCGTAGCCTTTAATATGTTAATATACTAATAAGTAAACGCTAGAAGCTCTTTTTTTATAAAGATACTTACCTTAGCTCTTTAAAGGCCGCTAATAGATATAAAGTAGCTTAGAGCCGCCTTTACGGATAATACCCCTAAGGTAAAGGCCTTTCTTAATTTAATTATCTATTATTCTAGTAGTCTTTAAGAAATAAGGGCTTATTAGGGAAGCCGCTATCGATAATTAGAGG
>NJES01000331.1:0-20250 GCA_002591395.1 Ophiocordyceps camponoti-rufipedis | reverse complement strand
CCGCAACATCATCTTGGTCCTCGTTTGCGGGCCATGCAGAGCCCCGTTGGCAGTCCGGCGAGGTCGAGTGATGGCTTCATGCCCGTCAGCACATGGCGCGGATACATCATGGTCTCGACCGATCTGTTGCCTGAGTCGGTGACGGAGACGCGAAGGATCTATCCTGAGAGGAAGCCGGAGCCTCCGCCGAGGCATCATGAGGGGGGGGAGACGATGATGCCGCCTCCTCTGCCGTTGGGGAGGAGTGTTGCTGGGGGAGGGATGATGGCTTCGTCGGCTTATGAGTTGTCCTCGGGGTATGCTGCTACTGCTGCCGATCTTTCGAAAAGGTATCGTCATCAACGTTCATCTTGGTCTCTCGCTATATGCTTCTCCCTTTCTTACACCTTTCCCTCCTGAAGCATCCCTACCGCCGAATCTCCTTTCATCGCCGCCGGTGCAGGCTTAGACGAGCCCGTCTACCAGCCTCTCGACCCTCTACATCTACAGCCTTCGACCTCGCCGCCCTCGTGGCTATGGCCAGACGGCAGTTGGGCATGCGACTTCTCCATGGACGTTCCGGGGAGCCCTCGCTTCGTGTCTGATGCTTCCAACTGGGCCATGCCGTCTCCCCTGCTGGCGCAACACGGTTATCTGCCTGCGGCCATGGCTCCCGCTATGAACTCGCCATGGGGGCCCTTGCCACCGCAGGTTCACGGCTACAGGAGGGATTCTAGTGTGGTGGGCGGCGGCGTCATGTTCTGAACAAAAGGGGGATGGATGATGATTCTAATTGCGTCTGACTAGGGCAGGCATTCTCGTCTGGTGACGGGTCATGGCTACCGTTGCCCGGCTTTTCCTGTTTTGTCATCTGTGCATCTCCTTGCACGCATATACCAGTGCTGTATTTCTTCATGTATCTATCAAAAAAGCTTGACGGTTGAATAGAAGCGAGCGGTGCTGTTTGGCTCTCTCCCTGGCCGAAGAACGGGATATGGCTCGCAATACGAAGCTCTCTCCAAGCCGGCCGATACCCCACGTGCGGCAACGGCATTTCCGTCATCGATTTACTTTCCGCTCAGCCGACTTGTATCGATGAGGTTTGGTGGTATCTGTGCAGCATGCCTCGGGATTTCGCTGCTACGAATATACGACTTGGCTAGGACGGACGACTGGGTGCGATCGATGATAGGAGG
The DNA here is from genome assembly GCA_002591395.1 of Ophiocordyceps camponoti-rufipedis. Taxonomy (NCBI): domain Eukaryota; kingdom Fungi; phylum Ascomycota; class Sordariomycetes; order Hypocreales; family Ophiocordycipitaceae; genus Ophiocordyceps; species Ophiocordyceps camponoti-rufipedis. Next base: position 19,075 of record NJES01000331.1, on the reverse strand, counting down.
CGCCATTTCGTGTAAGCCATTGTCTCCTCCGGCTTTCGCGCGGTAGCAGATGCAAACGCCGACTCGTCAGACATCCATATCAGCGCCATCATGCTCAAGCCCGTACGCGTCGTCGGGCCGGTCTCCTGGCCGGCTGTCGGCCGACGATGGCTGATAGATGGGGATAGAGTTGGGCTAGCCGCTGCCAGAGGGGTTCCATTCGAGACGCTACGTTGCCCTCGTCGGTGGTTGACGCCTTGTTATCCGGTCTGGCCTTTCGTCACCGGCCTGCCATGGCGACGGAATCGGCGAGGCTGGGACTCCGTGCGGATGAGGTTGAGGGAAGGAGAAGTGAGGTGACGACGTCATGATCGAGAATGGAGCTTGAGAAGAGAGATGGAAGGCTTCGCTTGGATTCGTCGCAAGAGATTGCGTCTGTTCTCCAACAAAAGAACTCCGTCGTCGGCACGGGAAAACCCACCGTTCCGAAGGCGGAGGTTCACGTAAGCCACTCAGTCGCGTGAACCCTTCGCAAATCTTCATCGCGTTAAGGGAAAAGGGCGAAAAAAAAAATAGGAAGATCACGACGCGTTCGAAACTGCCGCCCTCGCGTCTTTCCCCTCTCTCTCGGCCCGTCGATGCCTCCGCGCATCCTCCCGCGTCTCCAGGCCGTCGTTATCGCCGCGCCTGTCGCCTCCGCTGCTCCTCCCCGAGACGTGACGTCGGCGCCGCAGAGGCGACGCCGTCTCTAACCTTGTCCGTCTATGCCTGCTGGCGTCGTCACCGTTCGATCGTCGTCGTCGATTCGATTCGCCGCTTGCCGTCGTCGTCTGCCTCGAATTCCCGTCTTGTCGTTGTCAGGCGTCATGTTCTCCCGGGCCAAGGATCAAGGTCCGGTCGCCAAGCAGCATTCTTCTTCTTCGTCGTCATCGAGGAGCGCCTTGGCCAAGCATCTCTTTCCTTCGAGCAGTCCCGCTGCCCCGGCCGGTGACCTGCGAGATCAATTCCGCAAGATGGGCTCTGCGGCCGCTCCCACGGTACAGTCGCCGCCGAGCGTTTCCCTCGGTGGCCGCTCGCCCGCCAACGCGTCCACTCGTCCTGCCAAGGCTGGACAGCTGCAGTCGCTGTACGGCAACTCTGATTCCTTCAAACAGGAGGCTGTTGGTAGAGGCCTGAACGTGGCCGCCAGCACCAGCAATTCTCAGGCTGTGTACTTTGCGGAGAGCGACTTTAGCGACGATGAGAATCTCGACCTGGACTACGAGGCTCCGCAAGCTCTTCCGCCTCTGCCGAAAGCTACCATGCCCCCGCCTCCTGTGCCGGCACAGTCTGATACGCTCATCCCGTGGTCCTCTTCCCCGAATACCCATTTCCATCCTCCCAAGGCTCGCCAACCAATCAAGCCGCCCTTGAAGCGCGATTCGTCCGGCGAAGTCGACGACCTCGACCCTTCTGCTCAGAAGAGGGCCAAGAAGCGAGTGCTGCCGGCCAACTTCCGGCAAACCGAGCCCGATGTGGTGGAAATGCCGCGGGGAGATGTCGGCGCCGCCCGGAAGGCGGCCTTGTTGTGGGATGACTTGCTCCCCAGCGCCGACGATGTACAGAAGAAGCTGCCTAGGGATCAGCGGAACCTGCAACGAGGCGATTCAAAGGGTAACGTCGGATCTCGTGCTCCATCTCCGGCCAAGGCGGTCCCCATCACCTTGAGCACCGAGCAGCTGCACGTACTGGATCTGGTCGTCAAAAAGGGCCGGAGCGTCTTCTTCACCGGCCCCGCTGGTACGGGCAAGTCGGTGCTCATGAAGTCCATCATCCGCGAGCTCAAGGACAAGCACCGCCGGGACCCCGAGCGGGTGGCCGTGACGGCGTCTACTGGGTTGGCCGCCTGCAACATCGGAGGCATTACCCTGCACAGTTTCTCGGGTAAGTCTTTATTTTCTGCTCTGGCCCCTTTTTCTACCCTCGGTCCGCTCACGGCTTGTCAGGCATCGGTCTCGGTAAAGAAGACGCCCAAACGCTGGTCAAGAAGATTCGGCGAAACCCAAAGGCGAAAAAGCGGTGGGAGAGGACAAAGGTTCTCATCATCGACGAGGTCTCCATGGTGGATGGGGCCCTCTTCGACAAGCTGTCCACCATCGGGCGCATCTTGCGCAACAATGGCCGGCCCTGGGGCGGTATCCAGCTCGTCATCACCGGTGACTTCTTCCAGCTGCCGCCCGTGCCAGACAACAGCAATCAAGAGCCGACCAAGTTCGCCTTTGACGCGTCTACGTGGAGCACGTCGATTGACCACACCATCGGCCTCACCCAAGTCTTTCGGCAGCGCGACCCCAAGTTTGCCGGCATGCTCAACGAGCTGCGGTTGGGCAAGATTAGCAGCGACACCGAGGAGGCCTTTAAAAGCTTGTCGAGACCGCTCATCTTTGACGACGGCGTCGACTCGGCCCAGCTGTATCCGACCCGGCAGCAGGTTGAGAGCTCCAACGAGAAGCGGCTTCGGGAGCTGCCCGGACAGGTTCACCGGTTCCAGGCGACCGATTCGGGCGACCCGACGATAAAGGACAAGCTCTTGGTCAACATGATGGCCCCGAAGAGCCTGGATTTGAAGATTAACGCGCAGGTGATGCTCATCAAGAATCTCGACGACACGCTCGTCAACGGGTCGCTGGGAAAGGTGATTGCCTTTTCAGACGAAAACACTTTTGAGATGAGCAGCGACGCGCCGCGAGAAGAGGCCATGGAAGATGACTTGGCCAAGGCCAAGCGGAAGCTGGCTAGTTTCAGTCACGATCCGGAGGGAGCTTCGCGAGGAAGCAAGCCGTTGTTCCCCGTGGTACGATTCATATCAACTGGAGGCAAGCCGCGCGTCATCCTCTGCCAGCCCGAGGAGTGGAAGGTGGAGCTGCCCAACGGCGAGGTGCAGGCGAAGCGAGCCCAGCTGCCGCTGATCCTGGCGTGGGCTCTCTCGATCCACAAGGCGCAGGGCCAGACGCTGGAGCGCGTCACGGTCGACCTGGGACGCGTCTTCGAAAAGGGACAGGCGTATGTGGCGCTGAGCCGAGCCACGACGCAGGAAGGACTCCGGGTGCTGGGCTTCAACAAGTCCAAGGTGATGGCGCACCAGCGGGTCATTGAGTTTTACGGCAAGCTGTACTCGGCCGAGAAGGCGTTGGGCGGCTACTCATCGGCGAAGAAGCCCGTCAAGATGGCCGACGCTGTCGCCCAGCCGAGGCCTCAGACGGGCATGACGAGCGCCGAGGCCATTGACCTTGATGCCGAGGAGGCCATGGCTTCTTGGGGATGATGAGTGATATGATCTCTACCAGGTTATAAACGTAGGTACACAGCTTGAGAGGGGTTCTAGAAGGGGATCAAAAGACGCCGTGTACGACGGATGGGATAGCGTCATGCTTGGAAGATGGAAGTGTCTCGGACTCGAGTTGCTGCTGGTGCGGCGAGGCCGGAACGGGAGGTTGCGTCTCTGGGGGAGACAAGTCTCGGGATATTGCAGCGACGTGAGAGAAGACGAGCAGTACTTGTTATATCATGCAAACATGCCACGTAGAAAGGTTCCTTTTCTTCTAGTACGTGTCTTGCTCATCGTCCAATACCCGCCCCACACCTCGGCGTGACCTGCGACTCGGCGCGGCGAACCAGAGCTGAGAGCAACAGAGGCGTCAGAGGTAATCGATAAGAAAAAGCAACCAGGTGAAAAAAGGGCTGCTGCTGAACGGCTTCTTTCGGAGCGACTCGTCGAGATGCGGCCTTAGTTGGACCTGCTTCCCTCGAGATCTGGATTTCCGCTGCATTTCTCGACCTTTTCTTTGTCGGTTTCTGAGCAAGGCTTCTTCTTTACGTTGACGCTGCTGGATATTCGTCGAGGCTGGGATCGAGGCCGCTGTTTCTTCCTCGCCCTTGAGAGCGACTCTTGAACGACTTCATCTGGTCTTTCGTCGTCGCTGAAATCTTCTCGTCGTCGCCCAGCCATGGCGAGTCAGTTCATCGGACTGCAGATGAGCGTCCTGCTCAAGGATCCGCCCGGCTATCGTCTCGTCGGCATCGTCAGAGACGTCGAGGCCGGCTCTAGCCTGACGCTGACCAACGGTACAGCTCTGCCTCGTCTCTGCCCGACCTGTTTCTAACGCTTGCTTCATATGCCAGTCTTGATTCCAAGCACTCAGAAGCGTGTGGCCCAGTTGACTATAAGGGCATCCAACATCGAGGACCTCTCAGAGGTGGCGAATCAAGGGCCCAGCCCTACGACCCAGGCCGCACCGAGTGTGCCGCAGCAGCCCACCTTTGTCGATCCCGCCATCTTGAGCGTCGGTAGACGTCCTGCTTCCGAGACGCCTTCATCGTCTCACCGCGGCCCGAAGCCGGAACCCACGCTTCATCTACGTGTTCGTCTACCGGGGAAGCGACCCGAGCAAGACCTCTTGAACTCGATCAAGGGACTGAGCGTCAACATCTCTCCGTCGCGGGAGACGGCCAAGGCTGAGGCTCATGTGGAAGACGCGCGACAGACGCCCGTGCAGAAGAAAAAAAATCGCGTTCGAAATGCAAAGCAGACGAAGCGCGTCGAAGGCGACCAGTCGACTTGTCAAGCTACGCCCATCGCCATGCTGCACAACTCTCACGGAAAGGGCTGGCGACAGACGCCCATCCTGGAAACCGCGTCCTTCCAGCCCTTCCACTCTCTCAAGCGCCAAGCGAGGAGCGGAAAGGGCTTCCCGGATAACGGCTGGGCATCGGAAGACGTGACGGAGGAGATGGGCGATTTCGACTTTGCCAATAACCTTGCCAAATTTGACAAGCGCACCATCTTCGACCAGATGCGAAGGGAGGATCAGACCGACGATGCCAGCCGCTTGGTTTCGCACAACAGGCGAGCCAAGCCTGGAACGGCGGGCGGCAAGAATCTGCATTACTCGGAGAACGTGCTGGACGTGCCTTCGGCGGCGGCCGACTTTTGGAACAGCGAGGCCGACGTCGGCGTCAAGGACGAGGCCAAGCTGAGCGGTAAGGAGGCGAGGAACGGCCAGGGCGGACGGCGGTCTGAGAAGAAGACGGGTCCGTCTCGGAGGTCCCAGTCGCGCAAGGCCAGCGTTCCCGTGGGAGGCGGACACCCGCTCAGCCGCGTCAACTCTACTGTCAGCTCCATGTTTCCATTCCATCTTCTGTTCTTCTCTACTGACGCCGAAGCAGCAACAAGCGCAGCAGCCCGGCTTATATCTGATGCCTTCGAACCGACGGCTGGAAGCGATATCAACGCTCCAGATGCTCAACCTCGAAAACATCGCCGCCAACGAACTCGGCTTCACAGAAGCCCTCATGGCAGAAAACGCAGGCCGCGGCATCGCAGAAGTCATCGTCACCGCCCTCAGCGACCCAGCCCTAAAGGTCCGCTTCGAGCTCGCCGCAGCAGCAGACTCCCTCCCGCCCCCCACCGCAGAATCCTCCGCCATCGTCATCCTCGCCGGGAACAACAAGTCCGGTATCCGTGCGCTGGTGGCGGCTCGACACCTTCGCAATAAGAACCTGGACGTGCTCGTCTGCCTCGTCGGCATCGAGCGCGAAAGGGATCTCCTCGAGGAACTCCGGCGGCAGATACAGTTGTTCCGCTGCTTTGGCGGCAAGGTCGGTGGCAAGGATGATCTTTTCGAACAGCTTCGCGAGCCGTCGCCCGTGGCGGTGTCGCTCATTGTCGACGCCCTCCTCGGCTTAACAATGTCGTTTGAGGAGCTTCGCATAGGCGACCAGGCAACCGTCTACGAACTAATGGAATGGGCAAACCGCAACGAAGCCTTCGTCCTGGCCATCGACGTCCCCACAGGCATCGATCCCACAACAGGCGCCGTCGCAATCATAGACGGAAGCCCCCTCTTCGTCAAACCCCGATACGTCGTCGCCATAGGCGCCCCGAAAAAGGGCCTCGTCGAAGCCATATCCTCCTCCGCCTCGACCCTCGAAAACCTCCATCTTCACCACCACCATCATCACCATGCCGCCAACCCGTCGGATCCAACCGTCGACTGGCGCCTCTTCGTCGCCGACATGGGTCTCGGAGGCGCCGTCTGGAAAAAGGCCGGGGCCAAGGTCAGGAAAGGCGTTGACTTTGACGGGAGGTGGGTTCTGGAGATGCGCTACCGGTCGGGGGAGCTTGAGGAGTGATGGCTTCCTTTTTACTTCTCCCTTGTTCATGATCGGTTGCTCTTCTTCTTTGCCTCGTTGTTTTGTTGATTCTTTTTCTCTTCTCGTCGGCTTTTCGTTTCGGGTTTCCGGATTAGCAGCTTATACCCCCTTTCTTCCCTTCTTACCCCATTTTCTACTGGACATTGCTTTGCGACACACTTCATCACACAAGTGACAACACGGACGGACGAGGTACATGAGTGTATTTGTACGATTGGAGAGCGGGCACAAACGGGTTGCATGTACGGATACATCAGGTCACCAACAAGAACTACCAGATTCGCATCAACTAGACTCATCCCGTACATTACAAATGCGTCTCCGTCACGGCATTAGAGGTGAGGATACTGGCGAGGGCAGCACGCGGCGCAGGCCCTCAGCGTATCGCCCACGACGTCGTACCCCCACACGCGATCCTGCCAGGCGCGATCGAGCCAGAGGTCCGGGTTGGGCAGCAGGGGCGCCAGGGCGGCGGCGCGGATGGCGGAGTCGCGGCGGGATTGGGCGATGCCGTCTGGGAGGTGGAGGACGGAGCGCTGGCGGGCGGTGGAGGCTTGGGCCGTCTCCGAGGTGGGCTTGCGGATGCGCTCGTAGAGGGCGAGGGCGGCGTCGGGGGAGGGGAGGCGGTGGGCGAAGGCGGTGATGAGGGCGGCGGCGTCTTCGATGGCGCAGGCGGCGCCTTGGGCGGTGTAGGGGAGCATGGGGTGGCAGGCGTCGCCGAGGAGGGCGACGCGGTTGCGGACCCAGCGGGAGAGGGGCGGGTGGGTGTAGAGGAGCCATTCGGTGACGTCGCCTTCGGGCAGGCAGGATACCAGGTCGCGGACGGAGGGGGACCAGTTGCGGCAGAGGTCGACGGCGTCGGCCTTGGCGCGTTGGACTTGGCCGTTGGCGGTGGTGGGGGATGGGTTCGGTTTTTCGGAATGTAGGACGACGACGTTGTAGAGTGCGTGGTGGCGGATGGGGTAGCCGATGACGTGGCCGTCTGGGCCGATCCAGCGTATCGTCTCGCGCCGGTTGACCAAGGCGCCGAGCGTCTCGTGTCGGGCGAGTCGATCGTGCGGGATGAGGATTCGGTAGGCGGCGTCGCCAGTGGGCTGGAGTCCGGTTGCGTCGTCGGTGCCCGCGACGTAGGCGCGCATCACGGAGCGGACGCCGTCGGCGCCGAGGACGATATCGGCTTCGTGCCAGTCGCCGTCTTCCGTCTGGACTCGGGGCGGCGGGCCCGGCTCGATGCCGACAACCCGCCGCCTTGTCAGGATTCGGCAGCCGGCGGCTCGGGCTGCCGTCAGGAGGATACGGTAGAGGTCGCCGCGGTGCATGACGAGAGCCGGGGCGCCGTATCGGTGGCCGGCGTCGGGCATGACGGTGACGGAAGCCAACTCTTCATCGTCGGCGTAGCGCCTGGTTACGCCAAGTGATGGCCGTCAGCCGTGCCCAGGGGTCGTCATGAGCCAGGTTTATTCCATCGAGGAAAGGGAGCTTGCCGTATGGATATGCGCTCGAGCACGTCGGCATCCTCTACGACTTGATCGAGAACGCCGAGACGAGCGAGGACGCGAGTGGCATTGGGCGCAATCTGAATGCCGGCGCCGGCCTCGTCTAGGTCAGAGGCTTGGTCGAGGATGGTGACATCGTGGCCCGTCAATCGGAGACCGAGGCCCGTGGTGAGTCCCGCAATACCGGCACCAGCTATCACGAAGCGGACGCAGCGAGGGGCTCGACAAGAGGCGAACAACGGGAGGGTCGCAGCGTCGGGGAGCATGGCGTCGACAGAATGCGATGGTGGGCAAGCAGATACATGGCGGCTGCTTGTCTCTTGTCCTCGCGGGAAGATGCTGACGTGAGAGAGCAGTCGTCGCGAGGCAGCAAGAAGGTGGTTGGGAACTAGTTTCTCCTGCGTCAGAGGCGCCGCAGTTGCCTTGTGGCCAACATTCTGCTGAGGCTTAGCCGAGACGCTGGTGTCCTAGACGGATGTTCTCATCGGGGCCGAGAGGAACGTAGGAGGCGACCGCTATTCGATTTCGGGGGCCGAGGAAACATGGTGGAGGGCGGGTTAGCGCTGGAAGGGTTGGTGGAAGATGCTGCCGCTGGTTGGGCATGTATGTATTCGTATGCATGTATTGCATCTGTCGTGTGACGGTCTTTGATGATGCTGGATGAGAGACGAGCTGGAGCGGGAATGAGAGCGAGAATGAAGGGGAGAATTTTGTGCCGTGGGTCACCGACGCGTGTGCGGAGAGCTTGGAAGCACTGTACAGCCCCCCCCCTTGTGCCTGGAGTCTGGAGATAATAAGCTTTGCCAAGGCTTGTGCCGGGGAATTGCTTGATTTCCCGAGCGTCAGATGCTTCTTTGTCTTTTACGAGTCACGAGTTACAAGGTGCAAGATGGAAACGGCTGAACTGGTGAGATGGGCTTGATGGGCTTGAAGCCATCTCGAAACGACCAGTTTGCGCCGGAGCGTTGCAGCGGGGGCGTCGATCGGAACGATGGGCGGGCCGCGAGCGAACTGCAGCTAGAGGTAGGATTTCCTGGGGAATTTTGATTCTAATTTAGCATCGGTTTCGTACATATTCGTATAGGTAATAGGGAGAGAAGGGATCTCTGGAACCTAACAATGTACGAATACATACACAGATTTGTTGAAGACGGCTGCGGGATGATGCAAGCCGAGCAAAGGCCGTCTTCAGCGTCTCGGTTCGGATACTCCGTCCCTGCAGGCCTGGACTCTTCAGAGGGATGAAAATAGCGAGAGGGCGCTCTGCACTGTACACGTCGTTTTCCCCTCGGAGGTGCGCAGGCCGAGGACGGGCGCGCACAGTACACCCGCCTGTAGGTAGAGGCCACACCGCTGCTGCTGGTGATGAGCTGTTCTGTGCATGCCCGCGGGTTAGGTGTCTGTCTGTCTGTATGTACGAATATGTATGTAGGTGGTGAATTCGTGTAAGTAGTAGTAGGTAGGCTTGTGCGCGCGCGCGTATGTCAAGTCGGATAAGCTTGTTCACGGCTAGCCAGAGCACGGCCACGCTCACAGACCCCTGGTCCGGCACTTACCCTGGCACTCCAGCACACCCACTCACACCCGGGCACTCTTTTTTTCCCTCGCGCGTTCGCACAGTGTCACCCCTTCGCCTCTCCGCCAGGGTCCACTCACTGTAGGGCAGTACTGTGCGAACTGGTCCCCGCAACGTCAGAACGTCCTAGCCAGCCTGTTTTTTTTTTTTTTTTTCCTTTTCCCCGTTTCTCGTTTCCCAACCCTCCTTCATCCGGCATCGAAGCCGCCGTCAAACAGCCAAAAAGCATCGCCAAAGCATCGCCAAAGCATCGCCAAAGCATATCATGCTCAACTCCCCATTCTAGACCCCGTCGGACGTCCCGCGCCCTCGCCCGCTTGCCGCGCCGCCGCTCCCCAGAGCCAAGATTCTCTCGGCGCTCAGCCTACAGGGACTGCCCCCCTCCAACCCCCCACCCCAAGCGACGAACAACAAAGACGTCGTCACACAACGATTTCGCCTCGCTACCTGCTTCTGCTCGCCACGCGGCTGTCGCCCGTGTGCGCATGCCCCTCTGTCAGCCCGAGTCGCCCTTGCCGACGCCCCGGAACTGCCTCGGGCCTCGTCTGGCCTCGTCGCCGGCAATAGACTGCCCTCGACCACGGGCCGTCGTCCGGACGGCCGCGCCTTATATCGCCGCCCTCCGCCGGCCTCGCGGCGAGTCCATGGCTCTCCTTGTCTAGGACCCCTCTTCCCAGGCTGGCCCTCTCGGCCATGGAGACTTTGACCTATCCCTCGACGGCGGCGACGCTGTGCACAACCACCAGCTTGGTGCCCGCCAAGGGCTTCTTGGCAATGACGGCCGGTCCATCCTCACAAACTGTCGTCTACGAGGTGCCCTGTCCGACCTTGAACCCCGTCGTCGCCGTCGTCGCCGCAGAGCAGAGGCCCGACACCCACGACGGCTCCTCGGACGCCCGCATCTCCGTCACCGACCCCTTCTCTGCTTCCACCTTTCCTATCTGCTACGCCCTCGCCGCCGCCACCGTCACCGCCTACATGCTCCTCATCATGCTCTTCATCACCCCGCGCTCCTTTCTCGACGGCGGCGTCGTCTACCTCGGCCGCCGCCGCGGCTTCACCCACAGCTCCTCGGGCGGCGAGAACATTGGCGGCCGTCCCTGGCTACAAAAGGTGGCCACCCTCACCGTCGCCGTCTCCCTCACCATCGCCACCCACGAAACGTTCAAGATCGTCCAGCGTCAGTACCAATTTGGCGCCCAGAACGCCGGCGTCCTGCAGAGCTCCGTCATGGGCAAGCCCGAGCTTCTTGCCATCCGCCTCATCTCCGACACCTTTCTCTGGCTAGCCCAGGCCCAGACGTTGATCCGGCTCTTTCCCCGTCACCGGGAAAAGGTTATCATCAAGTGGGCCGCCTTTGCCCTCATCACGCTCGACCTCATCTTCACCGCCCTCAGCAGCTTCAAGAAGGGAGGCTTCAACCCCCTCGTCGACGGCAGCTTCAGCCACCCCATCACCGCCCTCAGCTACCTCTTCCAGCTCCTGCTCGGCGTCCTCTACGCCGCCTGGGTCATCTACTACTCACTCATGAAGAAGCGCTACGCCTTTTACCATCCGCTCATGAAGAACATGCCGCTGCTGGCCATCATCTCCCTCACGTCCATCCTCATCCCCGTCGTCTTCTTCGTCATGGACTTTATCAAGCGCGAGTTCACCGGCTGGGGCGACTATGTGCGCTGGGTCGGCGCCGCGGCCGCCAGCGTCATCGTGTGGGAGTGGGTCGAGCGCATCGAGGCGCTCGAGCGCGAGGAGAAGAAGGACGGTATCCTCGGCCGCGAGGTGTTTGACGGCGACGACACGCTCGAGGTCAACGCGTCGGATTCTCCCTGGCTGCGACATCGCAAAAAGGGGGGTGGCGGTGACGACGACGACGAATACGGCGACTGCGTGGGAGGCGGCGACTTCTACTACCATGACCAAGACCACCGTCAGCACCGCCATCACCATCACCACCACCATCACCTCCACGACCATGGCCACCACCATCACCGCCGCGGTGCCGGGAGCGGCAGCGGCAACGGCCAACGCCACCAGTGGCCGCTGCGCCCCAACGGCTGGCCCGGGGTGTCGGCCATGACGGGCCGGCAACAGACGCAAGCGCACGACGCGCCGCTGCGGACCATGAGCGACATGTTACGGCCGCCGCTGTGGCCTTCGCGGCCGGCGCCGACGGTGACGCCCGTTAGCCGGACGGACACGCCGAGCGCGGCCAGCACCGTGTACGCGGTGCGGTACCAAGGCACGTCTGACACGACGTCTCGGACGCCGGATCCGCCAGCATCGACGCCGGATCCACAGCCGCTAGCGCAGGCCGACGACGATGACGCCCCACCGGCCATGGACTTGGCGACGGCGGCCTCGGCGACGGCGGTGGCGGCGACAACGTCGGGGAGGCCGAGGCGGTGGCGCGCGCTTACGACGCTGGGAGCGAGAAGCCCGGCGCCGTCTTCGGGCGACAAGGAGAAGGAGGCAGAGGAAGAGGTGCATCGGCTGGCGACGCGGGACATGGTGGTGGAGCCGCACGGTGACAGCCGAGACGAGGCGAGCCGGTGGGACATACGGTCGCGGCTGGAGTTGTTCGCGGCCACTCAGGCGGAGAAGCTGCGGGAGAAGCTACGGCCGACGGCGGAAACGGAGAGCCTGCCGGTGACGGTGATACCGGCGCCGCCGCGGCAGGGCACGGCGCTTCGTCGGGTGCTGGAGGAGGAGACGACGTCGGGAGCGGCGGTGTCGACGATGGACAGGGGCGACAGCTGGACGGAGGACGATTCGCCGACGAACCCTCCGCTGTGGCCCGGAGTTGGGCGCGAGCGGGTGCTGGGATTCGAGGAGACGGATCTCGGGGTGGACGACTCGCTCTCGGAGGCGGAGACGGCGTCGATGGAGGACGACGACGAGGACGAGGTGTCGAGGGTGTGAATGGCTGTTAGCGAGCGAGGCGTTGGCATGGGATGGATTGATTGATTTGGAAGCGAGGTCCGGGCGGAAGAGTCCGAGCGAAAGGGGAAGGGTAGGCGGTGGATGATATCTAGCCATCTTCGATGCCTCCCATCTATCTACCTACCTACGAATAGTGTCTATCTATCTATCTATATACCTATTGTCTAGGCATAACCAATAAAGTAGAATAAGTTGATTGTGCAAGCTCTTGATGGGAATAGCTGGATGGTCTTGGTGCCTTGGACAACGGGAAGAAGGACTGAAGCCAGCATGACTAACAACCGTCACGGGGCAAGGCTAGGTAGCGCGAACGAAAGCACCGAGTCCACTGGATGTTGTGAATGTATCGGTACAACGCCGGCCACCGCGACGCAGCCCCGCAAACGCCCGCAGCAGATGCCCTTTTGCGGGGCGGCTGCACCCGTCCATGGCGGTTGCGAGTCTTGGGTGTTTCGTACCGGTACCTTCGAGTCTCTCTTCCTCCCAGGTGGACACAGGAAAAGTCCCCCCCTCCCTAACAATGGATCTCCTGAGATTAAATTAAATTGTCCGTTTGATGTCGTGGAGCCATGGTTTCGTCTCCCTTCTGTTGATGTTGTTGTTTTTTTTTTCCTTTTCTTTTCTTTCGCTTTTCACGCTGTCCTCAATTTTTCTCGAATTGAAGGCTTCTCCTTTCTTTTGTCCCGGTTCATCCGCCATCAAGCCACCACCACCCCCCACACGAAAAGAGGCCAAAGAAAGAAAAATACATAAGAAAATCGGATCATGACGGAGCCTTTCCCCCTGCTCAACACTTCAGCCGATCAGCTTCACAACGTCCAGGTCGAGCGCCGGCGCAGTGCAAGTCGTGGTGGTGGTGGCGTTGCTGTTGGAGACGGGTCTGTCGTTAAGGAGGAGGCCATCATGGCTGATGCTGCTGCTGCTGCCGCCATGGCCTTGTCCAATGCGAATCCTTCTTCTGCCCCGATGACGACGACGACGACGACGACGAAGCGTCTCTCCAAGAGGAGGCGGGCTCGAGGCCTCGCTTCCCGTCTTCGACAGGCCATGATGCGAAAGACGTACATCCTCCCAGCCTTCATCATCACCGCCGCCCTGGCAGCCTACGCCCTCGGCCCGCGAACAAACAACCCGCTCGCCCCCTTCATCTTCCTCTCCTACCGCGTCCCCGACTCCTCCTCCTCCTCCTCCAGCAGCAGCAGCAGCAGCAGTCCGGCAATGTACGGCAAGGGCCCCGCAGACATGGCCTTCGTCGCCTTCTACACCATAGTCCTCTCCTTCGCCCGCGAATTCGTCATGCTCGAACTCCTCCGGCCCCTCGCCCGCCGAGCCCGCCTCTCCCGCGCCAAACAGGCCCGCTTCATGGAACAGATGTACACGGCCCTCTACTTCGGCTTCCTCGGTCCCCTGGGCATCCTCGTCATGAGCACCACGCCCGTCTGGTACTTCGACACCAGGGGCATGTACGAGGGCTTCCCCCACAAGACGCATGACGCCCTCGCAAAGTTCTACTACCTCTTCCAAGCCGCCTACTGGGCCCAGCAAGCCATCGTCCTCCTCTTGGGCATGGAGAAGCCCCGCAAGGACTTCAAGGAACTCGTCGGCCATCACATCGTCAGCCTCGCCCTCATAGGCCTCAGCTACCGCTTCCACTTCACCTACATCGGCATCGCCGTCTACACCACCCACGACATCAGCGACTTCTTCCTCGCCACCTCAAAGGTCCTCAACTACATCGACCACCCCCTCGTCGGCCCCTACTTCTTCCTCTTCATGTGCGTCTGGATCTACATGCGCCACTACATCAACATGCGCATCATCATCTCCCTCTTCACCCAGTTCCGCTCCGTCGGCCCCTTTTCCCACGACTGGTTCCCCAACATGTACAAGAACGTCCTCAGCCAGTACGTCACCATCCTCCTGCTCTCCTGTCTGCAGGCCCTCAACCTCTTCTGGCTCTTCTACATCGTCCGCATCGCCTACCGCTTCGTCGTCCACAACATCGCAGAGGACGACCGCTCAGACGACGACGAGGAACACAAGCCTGCTCCCCCCGTCGACGACACCCCGCGAGCCATCTCCACCGCCCTCCCTTCCTCCCCTTCGCCGGCACAGGCGCAGCGGAGACAGTAATGCCACGCGCAGTCACACACTCATACACTCCCACTCTCCCACACTTGAACCCGCTAACCACCCTCCCTCCTCTCTCACCGCCCACGGCCCTCGAACCCCCTCCCTCTCCCTCCCCACCCCCCTGCCCTACAGCCGGGACCATGGAGATAAGCAGCAAAGAAGGGGTACAAAAGAAAGGAAAACGTGGGGAAAAAGCATCGCCATCAGCGTTGCCTTCCAGCCACGGTATCAACTTACACAACTATAATCATCCTTACGAGATGAAGAAAGGAAGAGACAAAAATATATATCATCATCTTGTTGCTACGTCCCTGTGCGCATCCGCTGCCTCCTTTCCTGAAATGACACCGCCTTGTTACAAAGAGATATCCCTTTATCCGTTGCCTTGATACAAGGTCACAGACTCCAGACGTCCAAACGCCGACTTTAGCATTGCCTGCTTCTAAGCTCTCCTGTCCCGTCCCTCTCAGCCAGGACATTTAGGCATCCGAACCGACACGCCCATCTTCCGTAGCAACCGTCTTGCAAGCAAGGCATCGAGGGAGAAGAAAAAAATCACATTTCCCCCCAAAAGGGGAGGACGGGGAATAATGAGGAAAAAACTCGAGAAACAAGATACATAAGAAAAGAAAAGGGAAAAGAGGAAAACGCTCCGTCCGCTATACTCCCACCCCCCTTCCGCCTGTGCCACCGCGCCGTTGCCTGACCGTCCGTGGCCTTCAAAAGGCATGCGTATGCGTTGCGTGTGCGAGTTGATGTATTAACCATCGGTTTCTACCGAGCCGCCCAGACCGTTGGTCGCGAATTCGTCGATCCGTCGTGCATCTTGCCGTCGTGCCTCGTCAATTACTCTCCTTCCGCCTCGACGTGCCAGGGTATAAGGAGCCCTGCTGCACGATAGACTCCCCTCGTAGGGAATAAAACATTATGAGAAGAAAAAGGGGAGGGAGAACCAAACCAACATGGTTCCAGCACCGGCCCGTGGGTTGAGTGCACGCCTCCCCCCGTCGTTCACGTCGCTCATCGATCCCTCAAGGGAGAGAGGCCGTCGACAGACAAGACTGAAATCATGTACTGAAACGCCGGTGCGGATGCTGTCTTGATATGATGCAGAGGATTCGACTTGACCTCACCGCCGCGCATTGGCGTCCGAGTGCCGCCTGGCCGGACCGTCGGCATCGTGCGAAGATCCGGCATCTGACGATGATGACGAGGGCGAACTCGACGATGATGAAGAGCTCGAACATTCTCCGTCGGCCTTGCTCTTGGACGTATCGTTATCCGTCAAGATGCCCGAGGATCCGAGGGCGTGATAGTCTTCTGCTTGTTCGTCCGCCACTTCAGAGTTGGCGTTCATGTTAGCTCGCTTGAGTGCCTTGTTCGCTTTCATGGTAGCCTCTCTTGCTTTATCCAGAGCCCTCTCGGCCCGAATCTGCTTCTCCCACATCGAGGCATAGCGTCCGCGGGCGGCGAGGAGCTCCTTATGCGTCCCTCGCTCGACAATCTCTCCGGCGTGCAAGACGATGATCTGGTCAGCGTGCGTAATCGTCGACAATCGATGCCTGTCCAACGTCAGTCAGCTTTGCCCCTATTCGCGTCATGTCGTCCTTGCTGAACACTCACGCAATGACGAGCAGGGTGCGTCCCTGGCCGACCTCCCACACGTTGTCCTGAATCTCCTGCTCCGTGTGCGTGTCCAGCGCCGAAGTCGCCTCGTCGAGCATGATAATGCGCGGATTCTTGAGAATGGTGCGCGCAATGGCGACGCGCTGCTTCTCGCCGCCACTCAGACGCAACCCCCGTTCGCCGACCTGAGTCTCGTACTGGTCCGGGAAGGACATGATGCGGTCGTGGATGCTGGCGGCTGCGCAGGCGGCGTGCACCTGCGCCGTCGTCGCCTCAGGGTTGGCGTACTTGAGGTTGTACATGAGCGACTCGTTGAAGAGGCTCGTGTCCTGCGGGACGACGCCGATGTGGCTCCGGACGGAGCTGATGGTGAGATCCTTGACGTTCTTGCCGTCGAGCTCGATGCTGCCCTCGTGACAGTCGTAGTAGCGGAACATGTGGCGAAACAGCGTCGACTTGCCACCGCCCGACTCGCCGATAAAGGCCGTCGTCGTGCCCGGCAAGCACTCGAAGCTGACGTTGCGCAGGGCCGGCCGCCGTCTGTCGTAGGCGAAGCTGACGTTGTTCCACCGGATGTGACCGCGAAAGTCTTGCAGCGGAACCGCGTGAGGCGCGTCGACGACGCCCGGATCAATCTTGAAGAGCTCCAGCAGGCGCTCGCCCGAGATCATGGCCTGCTGGACGGTGCGGTAAAAGGTGCCGAAGAAGTTGAGAGGGCCCTGCAGCTGTGTCAAATACGAAACCACCATGAACCAGTCGCCCGTGCTCCTCATGCCGACGGCCACCTGCCAGCCGCACACGACGGCGGCCACGATGCGGCCGAGGTTGAAGACGAGCGTCTGGCAGATATTCATCATGACCATGCCCATCTGCACCTTGGCCTCGGCGGCCTGGAAGACGGCCACCTTGTCGCGGTATCGGTTGGCCTCGTACTCCTCGGCGTTGAAGTATTTGACCGTCTCGTAGCTCGAAATGGAGTCGTTCTTTACCGCCTCCTCCTCGCGGTCGGCGTTTGTCATCTCGCGCCGCTGATCGGCCCGCGTCGAGGCCATCTTGATCGTCATGTACAGGTACCAGCACGTGTCGACGAGATTGATCTCGGCGTAGAGCGGGCCGTACTGGAAGTAGAAGACGGAGATGGAGAGGAACAGGTCGAAGAGCATGGGCACCACCTGGAACGTCACCTGCTCGAGGAACTGGTTGATGGCGGAGCCCTTGTTGAGCGCCGACAGCACCTCGCCGGTGCGCTTCGACAGGTGAAAGTCGAGGCTGAGCGAGTGCACGTGGTTGAAGGCGGCCGTGGTCAAGCCTCGGTACGAATACTGCGAGACGGGAATCCACAGCAGCGACCTCAGGGAGCCCAGCAGTCCCGATTGGCCCTGGAGGATCCAGAGCGCGCCGAGGATGGCGCAGTCTGCCATGGGGAAGTTCTCCTTCGTGAGCGGCAATCCATTGCGCACGTCCTTGATGGCCGCCTCGAGCTTGTTGACGACACGGCCGATCTGATAGGGGACCGCCATGTTGACCAGTCTCTGCAGGATGACGAGGGCGAAGCAGACGAGGACGTGCAACTGCAGCACGAGTGTGTCCCTGGGCCACAGGTAAGGAAAGAAGAGCGAGTATCCCCTCAGATACTCCCACCAAGTCCGATGGGGGAGCTTGTCCGGGCGGTAAAAGGCCGCGGTCTCGTCCTTCCCGGAGGAGCCCTTGACGGCCGGCCTGGCGTTGTTGGTGTTGGTGTTCCCAACGTCGGCGGTGTCGTCGGCGTCATCCCGGCTCGACGTCGACTGCCGGCGGCGGCGCTCCGATTGGGGACGCGGGTTGCGCTCGTCGAGGCCATCGGTACCGACATCGCGGGAGGAGCCGTTGAGCAGTGGCGTCGACTCGGTCGCACGGCCCTCCTCGATCCGGGCTTCGGGTTGGCGGACCTTGCAGACCCACGCCAAGCAAAAGAGGCTGATGAGGGCCAACAAGTGCAGGAAGCGAAGGAAATAAAGCACAAGGTCGACCTTGGCCCAATAGTCGATGCAGGTGTCGGACCCGGAAGCGAGACGGGGCACAAAGTGGCACTGCGCGGCGGCGACGAAGGTGGCGGCGAACATGACGGATTCACCGGCCAGGCCGAGGGTCCAGACGAACAAGTGAACGACATTGGGGCCTTTGCGCCAGTCGAAGAGGGAGAAGAGCAGGTAGAGATAGAAGAAAGTGGAACCCATGACGTGAACCTGCATCGATGGCACATACATGTCAGTAGGGGTTCGACAACGGAGCCTCGCGGACGAGGCTCGGGGATCAAGGCCGAGAAGCAACCTCGGCTAAGCAGGGTTCTCGGACAGCATCCGGCACATACCACAGTCCATTCTCCAGCCCAGGGGAGCCCCTCTTTGGACCATTTGTAGGGATTCTCGTGCCAAAAGGCATGATCGAACAGGGCGACGCCGCTGGCGACGTAGGTCGAGAAGACGACGAAGGCCAGGTAGCGAAAGACGATTTTGGCTGCCGGGCCGAAACTGGGGCCGAGTTTGCGGTGACCGCTGTCGCGCTTCTTACGCTTGGTCACCGGCAGCGGTTTTCCGCCGGGCCCTTTCGCCTTGGGTTGAGCGAGAACCTCTTGCCGCTTGGCGTTGTAGACGCTGTACCAGGCGGCACCGGTGAGGAAGGTAACGAGGAGCACAAGGGCGTAGATGTACTGCGTCTCGCGGAGGATCAGGTCTACCAATGTTTCGGGGTGGCCATGGTCGGGACCTCGTCTTGAGGGCGGGCTGTCGTCCTCGGCCTCCATGACGGTCTAGAAGCAACGTCAGCGAGGCGAATTATTCGACGGCAGTTTTCCAATGAGAAGAGAAGAGAAAGAAGGAGAAAGACAGAGGGTTTAAGAGGACAAGAAGGAGCGGCGAGCAAACGACAGTAGAGGGATTGTTTAAGATTTCAGCCGGCTGGACGGGAACACAGAACAAGAGAATGAACACGAAGCTCAGACAGGGCGCACAAACAAGGCCATGACGAGGAGACGAGGCAGACAGCAACGGGAGGGAAGCAGCGTACCTACAGAGCTGGCCTGGACATTCACCGAGACCGCACCATGTCAGGTCGGGCGGTGACGAGCGACGGCGGGGGCGGCGGCGGGGGGGGG
>NJES01000330.1:0-20352 GCA_002591395.1 Ophiocordyceps camponoti-rufipedis | reverse complement strand
TGGTTTCGCCCGGGCTCGAACCGGGGACCTTCTCGGTGTTAGCGAGAAATCATGACCAACTAGACCACGAAACCATCTAACTTGAAATGGATCGAGTTATTGCTAGCTATACAGTACTACGGAGATCGTTGTTGTTTAGCAGCGACGTTGATCTGTTTTCAAACTGCGTCGGCTTCGATACCCAGTTACCAGCCAGACAAGTCCTGCAGCGACAACAGTCCATCTTCCTACCTCTCACCAAATCTACAACAGCCGCCCCCTATTTCCCCTTCCAAAGCAACGCCGACAGCGAATCAAGAACCGACGCCTTCCCCTGAGCCAACCTCTCATCCCTCCCCTCCCTCTGCGTCTGCCGAATCTCCATGACGGTAGAGGCGAACTCAGCCTTGGCCTGATAGTCGGCGCGCAGGGCAGCAGCCTCGATGGCGCGCTCGTCCTCGGGAAGATCATCCAGCTTCCGCTGCCACGCCTGCTCGTCTGCCGGGGTGGGACCCTGGGTGCGGACCGAGGGGGCGGGCGCGTCGGGGATGATGAGCTCGAAGGTTGGGATGGGGGTGCCGTCTTGTTTGGCTTGCGAGACGGCGGCTTCGTGCTTGAGCATTCGTTGGTAGAGGGCGTCGGCTTGCATTTGGATGGCTTCTTCGACGGCGGCGGGACGGTTTGCGATGGAGCCGTAGCCTATGATTCGGAGGAATCGCTGTAGAGGGAGTTGTTAGAGAATGAGGAGGAGAGGGTAGAGACGGAGAGGAGAGTTCCATACCGACTGCATCATGTAGCACCTCTCAAAGCGCCGTACCTGATGCCTGCACATCTGCATCCGATCCTCCCAGCTCCCACCCTTCATACAATTCACCCACTCCTCCTGCTCCAGCGCGCAATTCTCCAAGGCCGCCGTCCCAAGCGCCGCCTTACGACTCTTATACCCCTCCAGCACGGCCGACAGTCTATCGCCATCGGTGGCGTTCTCGGCCTCGGTCTCGGCCAGCGGCCGGTAGTTCTTCCACAGATGGGCGTAGCGTCCGTCCTGGTACAGGCTTGCGGCCGGCACGGTTGACTTTCCGGTCTCGGGCTTGGACTTGGGCTCGGGCTTCGTCGCCGGTGGCTGGCTTGGGGCGTACTTGACCGGAGACTCTTTCTCGAGAAAGGCGCGTACTTCCGGGTCGAGGTTTTCGAGGGTATTGGTACTGCTGCTGGAGCTGAAGATGGACGATAGCCAGCCCATTTCGGTTGAGCGGCGCGTAGAGGATTGGAGGGGCGAAGAGAGGGACGAAGAGATGGCGGTTTGCTGGATGTGATAGCTTCATCGTTCTCGTTGCCAAGAGGGGAGTCTCTTATCAGTAGTGGCTAACTGCGGGGCGTGCATAAACTGCTCATTGATAGAAAACTGCCGGTTAGGATCTACCTTAGGAATACTTGCGGTCGTTCTCGTCGACTGATATCACCATGCTTCATCCTGCCGCAATGAAAGAACTAAACATTCGGTTGTTTCTACATGTTCTTTCAATTCTTGTAGCTTTTGCTACTCAATGAAACGTCGTCTTCTTAGAACAATGCCGTACCTGTGATGGACGTGCGCTTTATCAAGTTGGTATTGCTCTAGGGTAGGTCGGTGGTTTTATGCCCTTTCGAGACCATCGGCGTCCATTGTCCATTGCATTACAGACGTGGAGGATTCGCTCCAGCACCCTGATCTCGAGTACCAAAGGACCTGTCTTATGCTCCTTCTTTCTTACCGTGATACGCAGCATACCCGTATATTGCGGGAGAATGGCTGGAAACTGTCTACCATCTCATCACTCAGACCACAAAAGAGCGTACTCTCCTGCTTCCCATGTTATCAGACAACAAACATCGCCTCGGAACCGATCATAGACACGCTCCATCGATCGGACGCTTTCAATGCGCCAGACAGCTGCATATGCCTCGACAACGTACCGCGCCGCCCCCCATGGCCTACGCTGCTTCAATGGTGATGCTTGTCGCTCAAGCGCCGGGAATGTCATTTCTTTACCAGGTTGTAGAACCCAATCCCTATCTTGGACTGCAGTCACTCTCGACCATTCATAGCCCCACGACATCCGTCCGTGCTCGATTGACAAGATGTCCGACCTTATATCACCGCGCCGAAAATGCCAGAAAGAATCCGACCTAAAACTTGCTAAACTTCTTGACCGTCTTGCCGGTCCGGGGCAGCACGCGCAGTACGTTGAAACGAACCTGTTCACTGTCAGCCGGCCGTCTTCCCGTTATCGACCACTCAACACATGACTTACCGTCTTGCTGAGGGGCCTGCACTGGCCAACGGTGACCTGGTCGCCCTCCTCGACACGGAAGGCAGGAGAAACATGTGCGGCGAGGTTCTTGTGGCGCTTCTCGTAGCGAGAGTACTTGGGAATGAAGTGCAGGTACTCTCTTCGGACGATGACGGTTCGGTGCATCTTCGTGGAGACGACGGTGCCGGTCAGAATACGGCCGCGAATCGAGACGAGGCCGGTAAACGGGCACTTCTTATCTGAGCGGGAATCAGCATATCTGCGCGTCGTCGAAGCCGTTTCCGCCGGGTATCGCCAGTGTCATTGTCCACACGCACCGATATAGCTGCCCTCGATCGCCGTCTTGGGCGTCCGGAAGCCCAGACCAACATCCTTATACCACCGACGTCCGTTCTTGCCGGGCCTGCTGCTCTTGGTCTTGACCTTGGCGTTTTGGAAGATGTGCGGCTGCTTCTGGTACGCACGCTCCGATTGAACGGTGAGTTCGGTCGCCCTGAGCGCAAGTTAGCGGCGAGAGGCACGAGAGTCGAGAGCGCTGCGATTACTGACATCTTGATTGATGCTGCTCGGAAGAGGCGTCGTTACAAGAGGCGTGTCGAGGGAGGCTGTTGCTGGACGAGAAGTTGCTCGGCGAAAAGCACGTAGGATAGGGCTTGCTTGTTAGGGCTTGCAAAATTCGGATTGGCTGATTGGCCCCGCAGCCGGTAGATGGTTACCTAAGCGGGTGTGGAGCGTACCCGAGCGGTACGCACGTGATCGACCGTTTTGCGATGCGTCAGCGGGTCAGATAGGTACGTACCTGGCCGGTAGGAGAGCAACCCGAGGTTGAAGTAAACAAACAGTCGTCGCGAACGCCAGTCTGCTTCCTTGATCGATGCCACACGGATGAGGCGGCCAGAATGTTTCCGACGACTGATAGCGCTTTGCTCGCGACGCGTCGCAGTCGAAAGTCCGTCGGCGCGAACCCGGATCTACGAAACACGATGGACCGGGAGAACGCGACGCTCAACCTGGCCAGCTCGAGAGCTGCCAGTCGCAAGTCCAGGAGCAAGAGTATGGGCCCTGGCGGACTAGAAGCTCTGAAGCAGATCAACGGGAACAGACGCGCTGTAAGTGTAGTAACTTCACAGCTTTGTCATGCCACTGACGGTGTTGTAGTCTCTGGCGGCTCCTGTAAAGCTTCCGCGATCGATCCTGAAGCCAACTATACCCCCTCTTCCCGCGATACCCCCCTTGAAGAACGGGAAGAAAAAGACAGAAAAGTATGAGAGTGGCGGAAGTCAAGACTCGTCTCGCAGTCTCACCACCTCCAGCGACGAGGATTCCACTGGATCCAAGTCGGCTATTCGCACAGACGAGGAACAACAAGCGGATACAAAGGAGAGAGAGGAGCGCGAGAGGCGCGATGCTCGTCGAAAGTCGCTCGCGAATCGAAGAGTCTCTTTCGCGGCCGAGGCTACGCTCCATACCTTTCACGAAGTCGAATACATGCAAGACTCCACGACGTCTACGGACACGACCCGAAGAGCCTCGTCCGTTGCCGACAGGACCCCTGGCCGGACCAACGTTGTCGGTGCTGTCGAATGTCAAGAAGACGCCACAAAGTCCCAGACGGGCATCATAGCTTGCTCTCCGGATAAGCAGGCAGACTTACAACAGCAGCGCAGGCGGCGCAGGAGCTCCGGAATCCAATCACTCAACGCAAACGGTCCAGATGACGACACAGTGGCTTCTACAGTCTACAGCTCCGACTCGGAGCCTGCAGATGGCGTCGAGGACATGGCCGAAGAAGTAGAAGAAGCCTCTAGCAGCGACTCGGACGACGGAACCATGATGACCATTGACACGGATGAGGCCACCGGCATCTCGGTCGCCTCGGACCGCTCCGGCGCTACGGACGATGACTCAACACTGGATGAAGCTCTTCGAATCGCGGCACGCAGGGCGAGCACGCAGAATCTTGAGAGTGCCGACGACAACGAGGATGACGATGACGGAGAGGAGGTCATTCCATCGTTTGGATGGATCAAGAAGAGCACTCAACCAGCTGCCGAATCAAAAAGTCTCCCGAGTGTGACTGAGCGATGTGAAAGTCGGGGCGCTGGAACCGGCGATGATGCAGATACGGAGATGGACATGGACATGGACATGACGCAATCCGTTGGGCGGATCCTGAAACCTTTCAGCCACGACGACTCGGATCTACTTGGCGATGTGTCGATGGAGGTTACGCAGGCTCTTGGAGGCATTTTGTCGTTTAACAAGCCGTCAACTGCTCCTCAAGTCGCGAAGGACCAAGAGTTGGACGATGCCACCATGGAGTTGACGACCATCATGGGCGGTATACAGCGTGCCCGGAGCGAAGATCCGGATGACTTGCTGGACCACGAGGATATGTCGATGGAGCTGACAACAGTCATCGGCAAGGTTCTCACCAGGGGCGAGCCGGCAGTTACCAGCCGAAAGCAGGAAACTGGCCACACAGATGGAGCGGCTATCGACGATGCAGTTGCGGATGTCACGTCTGATATCGGCCAGCTGATGGCTGACTGCAATGTTCAAGAAGATGTGACCATGGACATGGACATGACAGCTGCCCTGGGAGGCATCATAGAGACCGGAGAGAAGAGCCCGCGGACTCTCAATAAGCGCATCCTGGAAGAGGAGGTCAACAGGCCCAACGACACGACCGAGGCCATCGTTGAGGCTGTGACTCGTTCGCCGACGCGAAGAGCCTCTCGAATGTCCCAAGAGGCAACCGATAGTCCTGGATTGTCAGCCTTTCGAGGGAAAGGCTTGCGCCGCAGCTCAATTAAGCGGACGTCGGCGACGCCTCAGCGGGATGCCCGATCGCGGACTCCATCTCCCAGCAAGACAGCGCCTCAGTCTCCTGCAAAGACGACACATCAGTCTCCCGTCAAGACAACCCCGCAACCGCCAATCCAGACGGTATCATCGGCTCCCAACAAACCTGAGACGCCTCAGCGACGGCCTTCCTCCAGCTCCAAGACTCAGTCCGAGACGAAAAGCCCGAAGACGCGGGCAGCTTCACCTACGAGACGCATCATCGAGAGCCAGGCAAAAACACCGTCACCTGCAAAATCGACCCGAGGAGGGGCCTCCATCTTCCACAAGGACCCTCAGACGGGAGACCGCACACCGAATGTCGTTTTGACGCCTCCCAATCGACCACTCTCCGGCGTTGGGATCGATCGGCCCGGGCTGGGGTCTCCCAAAGTTGCGGCGCTATGCAAACGTCGCTGTTCGATAGGAGACTCGGCATCCGAGTTTGTTCTCGGCAAGCGAACGGTAGCCTTTGAAGAGCCCAAGGTGATTGAGGAAGAGGTAGATCAGATTCGGCGAGAGCAAGAGGATCAGGAAGATCGAGTCAGGATTCTCGAGCGCGAAGCAGACGGGTCACATCAGGACAGAGACGCGACACTCAACCTCCGGGAGATGATCAACAGCCTGAGCCCGAAATGGAAGCCTCTGAGAGGTCGCAAGAGTCTTCACGTGGGCAGCGCCAAGGGCCTCTTGGGCAAGCGACCGGCTGAACTGGACGACGACGGCGACGACGACGACGACGGGGTGAAGCGGCTTAAGGGACACCAGAGTAGCCCCGTCAAGAACGTGCTGCTAGAACAGCCAACGGTCGGTCGTCTGACGAGAGCGGCGCGGAGGAGCCTCGAGCAGGCCAAGGCCACTTCGACGCCTCTACTCTCCTCGCCAATCAAGACGACGACGCCCCGGGGCCAAGCGCGGTTCAAGGACGTACAGGACAATCAGACGGTGCATGAGATCAATCTCCATGGTCCGCAGGCCAAAGACGACGTCGAGCTTGCGCGAGAAGTCGAAGAGGAAAAGATTCATCTGCAGGACTTTCTCAACATGATCTCCATCCGCTTCATGGAGCTGAACACGACCAAGCGCCGTCACACTACGGCCCCAGGCAGCGGCCGCGACGGAGACTCAAGCGAGGAGCGAGACGGACTGACGCTGGAGCGCTGCGTGGTGGCGGGCGCCTGCACGGTTCCCATGCTGGAGCTCTACCAGCACTCGTGTCGAGAGCTGAAGAAGTACATTTCCGAGGGCAGGCGGATGGTCAAGGAGATTGAAAGCGAGACGCTCGAGGAGAATCCGCCGCTGTTCCGCGAGTACATGACGGCCGGGGCCGATGTCAAGGCTCTCATGGATCATCAGTTCAAGAACGTCAAGACGCACGCCCGGCTTCTCAGCAAGGCCATGTGGTACGAGTGGCGGATGAAGCTACAAGAGGGCCTCAGAGAAGGGCTCGTCGGAATCGCTGAGGGGATGGACGCGGATGACAAGGCCCTCAAGGAGCAGCAAGACATGGTGGCTTCTGTCCTACCTGGTATCGTGACGCGCTACGAGTCTCTACAGGAGGAGAGCAGCAGTCTACGAGAAGCCGCTCGAGAACTGGCCGACTGCGATCCTGCCGAGCTCGCGTCGGCACGAGAGCAGCTCATGAGCCTCGATGCAGACGTCGCCACCAAGAAGCAGCAGATTGCCGAACTGCGAAAGCAGCTTCAGGACTCAACCGCCGAGGTGCAGGAGCTGGGATCGAGGAAGATGGAGTGCGTACAAGCCATCGAGGCGTGCGAGGAGACGAGGGAGAAGTACCGCGGCTGGACGAGCAGAGAAGTCAAGGCGCTCAGAGGTAAGTCATCAAGGCGGCCATCGTCTCTATTGATGCTGACGAGGCACAGCACGCGTCGATGCCATGGAGAAGAAGCACGGCTGGGCCATCTCTGGCCTGTCTGGGAGCAGTCTGTCTATGACGTACCGAAGGGAGATTGAGCTGCTGATCGACGTCTGCTCGTTCAAGCCTGTCGACGTGCGGCTCGCTGCCGGGAGCCGAGAGCAGGTCAGCACGGACAGGCAGTTTATGCTACGTTATATCGGGCAGCACGTTCAAACGCTCTCTACGGCCGGGGCAAGCCAGCTTTCTGAGCTGCTACGCGTGGTGGGAAGGGGATGGGATAAGGCACGGCTGGTGGCGCGGCAGATCAGCCGCATCAACATGGTATTCCCGACAAAGGTAGCCCAGACATCGGAGACGAGCCTGTCCGTGACGAGCAGGCTACTACTGGTGCCGCTCAAGACGCTGATCGAGGTCGGGCTGAAGCTCGACGGCTCAGACGACAACGACGTGGCCGTCTCCGTCTCGGCACGCGTCATCTACGGCGAGCAGTTTAACGAGGGCAAGATGGGGGAATTCCTGGCGGCGCGGATTGGACAGCGGGTTGAGGCGGGTCAGGACTGGAGTGATGCCCTTGTTGAGCTGAGGAGGCGGCTTGTTGCCAAGGGGGGGAAGTTGAGGGCCTGAGGCTACGAAGATGGTGAGATGGAGAGGGGGGGTTGCTGAGGGTTTGGGTTTGGGATCTTGCTGTATTTTGGGCTGGGTGAGGATGGTGATTTCGTACACTCGCTTTACAACTCTTGCAACGCAAACCTGTCTGATGGGCTGTACACACTGCGTAATGCATCACACACGAATACACCAGATACACAATACATCACATACACAACACACAACACACACCAGATAAACACCACACACCACATACAAACCACACACCCCACGCTCTACACAAACCACACACCTCTCCGCACCCCTCTGACGCGCTCTCTGAGGGCTCAGAGGGAGAAGACGAGAGAAGGTGGCCGAAGCCCAAGGCCCTGCTCGTGAAAAATTTTCATTACTGCCTCTTCAGGAAAATAGCAAGGAGAAAAATAACATCTTTTTCTTTTTCACATTCATCTGCCCCTGCAACCGAAAACGACGGAGGGAGTGCTCCGGTGATGTGGGAGGTGGTGGGCGAGATGACCAGGATCTGAAGTGGTGGTGGGGGAGGACTCTGGTTTTGCTTCTGTTGTTGGGCACCCTGATGGCTGCTGGGTGTTGGAGGGAGAAGAGAATGGCATGGAGCTCGTCTTGGTGTGTGGCACTCGAGAGGTGGTCTTGGTGAGGCACTCAGGGGTGGTGGCTCTGTATCGTGAGTTGTGGGTGTTCGTATTCGTTCATTCACATGAAGCAGCAGCACGAACGAGAGGCATGGAATCTATTCCGCTTGGAATGACTTTCTTCTATCGCGGTCGAGAGGTGGTGGCTCTGTATTGTGAGTTGTGTGTAGCATAGCAGCAGCACGAACAAGAGGCGCGGGATACGTTACGCTTGAAATGACTTTCTTCTACTGCTGTCATCCTACGACAAAGCTCCTGAGTAGGAAATCAGGCAGCACTGTCACTTTTGGTGCAGCGGCGTCCGCGATACCGAGTTGGGGGCTCTCCTCAGGATGGCCGGATGGCCGTCGCAGCTACCCTACATGACTCTTTTCAGCTACCCTACATCATCCGAGGGAGGGCCAGTCTGCTGGCTGCTGCTGTGCCTGCTGCTTGCTGCCAGTTTGCTTGCTGCTTGCTGTGGTACCGGGTAGGCAGGTCTGAGCAGCTGGTTTGATGGTGGAATTCCGGAGCAGTGCACACAGGAGAGAAGATGTGTTTCTGGTAGTCACTTCTCTGCTCTTAAAGCTTACTCCCAACAGACGTGACGAACTCCACATCCAGAAGCAGTTTTTTGACACCCGATTCAGCATTTTGGACTGGCTGCACGAGAGCAGCTGGGGGTTTCTCCTACGGCAGAAGGGCTGCAGTTTTGTCAACACTCGTCCACCTACCCTACACACCACACGACGCGACAGATCTGCTCTGCCATTCCCACAGTAGCAGCGCGCCAGAAGATCAGTAGGTAGCAGCCTGCTCTGTCGCCTGTGGCCCCTCGATCGGACTACGTAGCACTGGTGCATCTGCCAGCATGTCGTCTGCCGAAGCGAAAGCCGTTGAAACTACCGTTGACGCAAGTAAGACAGTGTCTTGCAGTAACCGCTCTACCGGTTCTCTCCCCGCATGAACGCTGGCTATCACCAATGCACCCATCCTCCGCGTATTCGTAACCGTCACCACCGGGCAACCATCACCATCTCCTCTATTCGCACGGTAGCCAGCCCAAGCTCTGCACATTTTTCTGCTCCGACCAACACACGCAGCCCCCCCCAATTCGGACGATGACGCCAGCAGCCCCTCTGAACCTCTGCCCCGCCACCCCTCCAGTTCTCGCTTCGGCCCGTAGAAGAAGGTGTGGGTGGAGACGCTGCCAGGGCCTGAGATCGACCCCGGCAGTTTGTGGAGCGCCGCTGACGGGATTTGCCGCAGAGGGGTAGGTGGGGCTCACCGCTGTGTGGGTGCCAGACGACGACGACATGTCGTCGAGGTGAAATCCAGCGACGCAGCAGAAACGCAACAGCAAAGAATCGAGATAAGAAAGACGATTAAAAAATAATGCAAACTGATAGAGTGCTATTCAAAGAACGATCTCGTGTTTTTTTCGTCGGCGGGCGGGTTTCCTACGCTGAGCTGTGCCTGCTCGAGCTGCTTGCTCGTTTCCAACCACCTCGGCTTGCCGTCCAGCAAGCGCCCATGTTTCCCTCCGCCAGAGCAGAGATTTCCAACCAGCTGACTTTTCAGGAGATGGGCTGCTCTGCTGCTCGTGAAAATGGCTCCACATGAGGTGGCGAGCTCATCCTGGCCCTGAAAGCCGGCTGGTCCTCCAACGACATGAGAGGAGAGCAAAGCTCAGTAAGACGTGCAGCTACGTGTTTCGTCATTTCTTCCTCGCTCAGCGGTGGGCATCTCATCTCGTCGTCCTGCCAACTCGTCGTCCTCCCCTGCTCCCCTCCACCCATCTCGACCGAGCACCAGAGAAAAAAATTTCACCTCCCTGGCCGCTCTGAAAGCCACAAACGCAAAGGGAAAGGCTCAATGAGTCACGAAACCAATAGATAGAGCGGAGTGGGTCCGCCACCAGCATCGCTGACCGATGCAGGGCAGCGCAGGAGGTGGAAAATTTCATGAAAACAGCACGAGCACCTGGGCACAGGAAGAAAGAAATGTGCAGTAGCGAGAGCGAGAGTTCGTGTATCTACCACAAATAGCATGCAGAGCTTAGAGAAGCTCAGAGCTTCGTTGATAGCAACGAGCTGCTCGACAACAGAAAAGGGACTCATCGATATCAACGGCAACGAGCTCCTGCTCCAGCCTCAACACAGACTCTCGCCGCGTCCCGTGGGCGAGATACCCAGAGCCGAGCATCATCCTCACCGTAGCAACCCCTCGCGCAGTTCCACTCCTCCTTTCCAACCCATTCTGCCCGGGGGCGAGGGGCAGAATCAACCCCTGCCACAAGCCCACACACACACATCACTCAGCCAGAGGACTCCTGAAAATCTCCACTCACCTTTTGGAAGCTCTCTCTCGTTGGCCCTGCTCGCGCTGGCCAGCTGCGAGAATAGTGGGCCTCGCCCTCACCCCAATGGTCTATAAATTTCCCTCGCCTCTCCCGCTTCCTCTCTTCTTCTTTTCCTTTCTCTTCAGTCCATATCGTGACACGCGACAGCCAGCTATTTGCCAGCAACAGCCCTCTTGCACCTTAGCATTAGCTAGCCTTCTCTCAAGCAGTAGATAGCCCTCGACCTACTTGTTTTTCCCCCGTCGCCACCAGCATCAGTTTTTTCCCGGACCGATCGCCATCCCGTCACAATGGACTACTTCTTCTGGAACTCGGAGACCGACAGCTACGCCTGGCTCATGGTAGTCCTCGCCTACGAGCTCCTCTTGTCCCTGCTCGTCACCGCAGGTTCCTTCGCCCGCCTTGTTTCCTCAAAGGCCATTCTGGGGTCCCTCTTCATGGGGCTCGCCACTGCCCGGATCGCAGTCGCCACCATCCAACTCCTTCTCGTTTCCTTGCCGCTGGTTTCCCGCCTGGTTTCGCTCGCCTTTGTAGCGTACCAGTTGCTGGAGTGGACGGGATCCCGACCCGTCCTCGTCGCCTTCGTCTTCCTCCTGTACGGAATGGGGGTCGACGTTGTGCGACCGATACCAGCGGGGAGTGTGGATGCGTGCTGCATCCTGGCAGCCGAGATTCTGGTCGCCCTCGCCATGTGCCTCCACCCCAACGTGGGATCAACGGAGCTACCCCCCATGGTCGAGATGGCGGCCAAAGCGCTTGCCGGTCGGGTTGCCGTCTGGTTGTCCAAGGCCATGCTCGTCATATCGAAGACGATCGTCATGGTGGACGCCGGCACGAGCACGGATGACCTGGCCGGCAGCGAGGAAGACGTCGACACGAACACCCCGGATGAACTGAAAGCCCAGCGGGATAGGCTCCCTGGGCCTGAAGAACGCAAGCGCTTGCAAAGCCAGCTCCCCGAGAGCCTGCAGCGCCTCATCCGGGAAAGGGACGACAACCGCGTCAATCTCGAGGACCAGGTTCGCCTTCGCAACCTGGAGCTTATCATCGCGGACAACCTGTCCGCTTATGAAGCGATCCTCAACGCGGCTCCTCGTCGTTCAGTTCCGTGTCAGGACTTTCCGGCCGCGGCATACCGGCTGCGCTCGTCCAGCCGACCCTCTCGTAGGGTACCCGTGGTCGACAGAGTTCGCAAGGGCCTTGACCCCCGCCCCGTCTTCCGGACCAACAACGCCAGTGATCCCGAGAGCTCGCAAGAGCAGGAGGGTGAGGCTCCCATGGCCGTCGTGCTTGAGAGGTCTTCGGACCAAGATGGCGCGGCGGTTGTGGCTATGGCCGCCAATATGCCCGAGTCCCCTATGGGGAGCGGAGGTGAGGCCGCCGTCGGCGCCGACAATGCTGAGCCCAAGCTCTCGTATGAGGGGGCGGGTGACGCGGAGGAGGCGACCGACCAGACCGCCAATATGCCCGAGGTCGGATGGGGGAGCGGAGGTGAGGTTGCCCATGTGGTGGCCAATATGCCCGAGTCCTTTGTCCGGCGCGGAGGTGAGGTGGTCCTCGACGCCGCCGTGCCTGAGTCCTCGCAAGGGGAGGATGGTTTCGAGCCTGAGACCTCGTATGAGGGAGACGGTGAGAAGGTGGCAGCCGCCAATATGCCCGAGGTTCGGCTGGGGAGCGGAGGTGAGGTTGCCCTTGAGGTGGCCAATATGCCCGAGTCCTTGGTCGGGCGCGGAGGTGAGGTGGCAGGCGATCAAGCTGCCAATATGCCCGAGTCCCCTCTGGGGAGCGGAGGTGAGGTAGCCGTCGACAATGCCGCCAATATGCCCGAGTCCCCTATGGGGAGCGGAGGTGAGGTGACCGTCGGCGTCGTCGTTGCTGATCCTGAGACCCCGCAAGGGGAAGATGGTGTTGCTTCGGCGGTGATCGACCTGACTGTCGGTGAACCCGAGACCCCTCGCGGGGAGGACGGCGAGACGGTCTTAGAGTCGTTTGCCCATGCCCTGCCCGAGGGTCCGTATGGACAAGAGGTGCGGGAAGCATTCGGCAAGGTCCATGACGCAAGCGAGGCTGAGGTGGCTTGGGGCGGAACCGAACCTGAGAGCTCGTACGAGCAAGACGGGGAGGAGATGTTCTGGGTTGCCGGTGAGGCAGAGCCTGCAGAGGCCGACATTTCCGCCGAGGAATCCAATATGGAAGAAGGCGAAGACGTCGCTACCGGCATGGAGGTAGAGGCGTTCTTAGAGGAGGGAACCCAGCCTGAAGCCCTGGGGGGGGTGAATGGTGGATGGCCCCTCAACTCCCCTCTTGCAACCACCACGGGGACCGACGTGGAAGTCGACATGGTGGACGCCGGCGATTCCCTCGAGCCCAAGCTGTCTCCGGACGGGGCGGGACGAGGCGCGAACCGCCACCGCCGAGTTCGCTTCGCGTCGCCCGAGGTGGCCAGTCAGTCCCAGCCCATGACGGGCCTCCAGTCATGTGCCGCCGGATCCGATGCCGAAAGCTCCATGGAGTGGGAGGCAACAGTCGGACCCGAGATCGCGGCCGGGGGTTCGAGCATCGAGGCCGACGTTGTCGGGATGCCCATGGATCTCGACACGACGTACAGCTTCTTCAATCCGCCGGCGGACTCTCGCGGGTTCGTCGGCGAGGACGTCGAGTCGGACTCGGATGATGCGTGGGATGAGGACTGCTGGACGCAGGAGGAGGAGCTGGACCAGGGGGGGTATGTCGGGCAGGCCATCGAGGACGGGACGCTCGCCATGTTGAGGGCCGCATTCGACAGTCTGACTCTTGGGGACGTGGAAGAAGAGGACGCGGTCATGGCGGGCGGACCAGAGGCAGTCTTGGAAGCGGCGTCGGGTGGATGCCGTGAAACCGCACCTCAGTCCTACGACCCGGCCACTGAAGAGCTGCAACCGCTGATCGACTGGTTATGGGCGAACGAGGTCGTGCCGGATGCCGAGCAGCTTCAAGTGGTCGGGTCTGCCGCCGACGAAGACGAGCCGGCCACACAAGAGTCAGGCTACTACGACGAGGCACTGCTCGAGGCACTCACGCTGGAGGGGACCCTGTACGATCAGGTGCCAGCAGAGGCCGAGCAAGCCGTCGAAGCCGCTCGTGAGCCGGCCGTCGCCCCCCACACCGGTGATATCTCGCAGGGTGTCACTGCGGGCATCTCGACAACGGATGCTGGGCCCGATGGACAGCATGCCGTCCCCGCGGTGAGCGCCCACTCCCTGACGACGACGGACGCCGGTGAGGTCCCTTGGTCCGCCGAGGAACTCGGAGCCATGGATGATCTCGAGAGAGATATCTTGGCCGCCTTCGACGAGGTCGACGCGCAAGCGGCCACGGCGTTTTGGGACGGTCAGGAATCGAATCCTGGCTTCGGGCTGCCGGGAGGCATGGCGGCCTCCTTCTGGACCCCGGAACCGATCACTTCTGCGGCCACTCAAGCTCTCGAGGAAGCTCACGCGACCCGAGACACCCCGCAGAATGTCGTGAGGGAAGGGGAGGACAGTGGGGAGCGACCAGCCAGCCCGGATGCGATCGCCAAGCGGAAGAAGCTGCAGCCTCGATCCCGACTCAGGGGACGGGAGCCGCAGTCTTCGGAACCGCTGTTCGCGTCCACGGCACCCCCGGCAGCCTCGGCGGACAACAACCTGCCCTTGTTTGGATCGGGCGAGGGAGCGGCCCCGGCCGAGGGAGTCGACAATCATCCGGGACCGGAGGACGACAGCTCCATCCCGATCGACCCTCGGCTGTGGGACACGTTCCCCGGCGGCGGAGTGACTGACGAACCCGGACAACCAAGCCGGCCGGACAACAGCGTCGTTTCGGAGACGCTCCGCGCCGATCCGGACAGCATCCGCCGCCGCGTCAGTCAAGGAGGTCCGGCCTACGGTGACAACGCGCTCAGCGCCGGCGTCAGCTCAACGCCGCAAGCCGTGGGTCGGGCCGAGGACGGCGCCCGGTCCGACTTGGGCGGAGGGCTCCTGATGCCCGGTGGAATCGAGCGGCTAGGCCGGGCGCCCGCGTTCGCCTCTCCCAGGCAGTCTCCCCCTGCTCCCCCGACCACCCCGGCCACTCTTCACGCAGGGCAGGTCACAGCCCAGTCGTCGGCCGCGGGGGCGCAGTCTCGGGGGGATGCTGGCAATCTTCAGAGGCGGGCAAAGGCGCTTCAGGCCAAGAAGCCAAGTCTCTTCCACCAAAAGGGACGGGCGGCCCCGTCGACGGCCTACGGCACTCGCGCCCCGGGTTCCGCCGCGAAGGACCGCAACTATCGGTCCGTTCCGGCCCCGGAGGATGACGGTGTTGCCATGCAGGTCGACGACGGGCAGGGATCGGGGGTGGGACAGCCCCCTGCCAGGGAACTCACCCTCATCCCCATCGCTCAAGTCAAAGAGCGGCCGCCCCATCAGGAGCGTCAGGAGGAGGAGGAGGAAGTGAGCGAGGAGGAGTGAGGAGGGGCGGAAGCGGAGGATGGTGGCGTTGAGAAGTGGTCTCCAAGGTTCGTGTTTCCCCCATCACCATCATCTTGTCTGTTTTGAACGGCGACTAACGTTTGTCTCTTCACTCCAGGAGTCGCTCAGATTGGATGTCTCCCACCGGGAGTTTGACGACTGGGACCACACAAGACTGCACGAGTACCGACGGCTCGAATGTTTCCATTATTTGTCGCCCATCGACCAGATTGTTTTGTTTGTGTTTTGCCGATTGTTCTTCGACTCGGCGCCTTGCTCTTCGGGGACGACGGACTCGCACTTCTCTCATTCACAAGTCGGGTCTTGTCTGCAGCTTGGCTTCAGCACACATGGTCAGATGGAAGAGGGCGGAAGCGATTCAGCCATGAGGGCAGACGGAACCCGGCCTCGCTCAAGACGCAGCATACAACAGTTTCGACGCAGTATCTCGTCGACAAACCACGCAGGGACGGACTCGATCATCAATCTTCATCACAACTGAGAGTCCGGTGGTTTCTGCACTTGTCTGAGCGAGGGCGCGGCACGTCGGATATTTGTTGGGAATGTGCAGCATTCATTGAACCGGGCCTTGCTCCTCCAACGCAGCAGCCGACAGACCACACACACACACACTACACCACCAGAGAGGGCATCAGGGACTACTTCTACAGTCTCTTCTGGGAACCTGGTCTTGCTGAGCGACAACATGAGGAGCAGGGTCCGGGAGTATTGACTTGAAACCCAGGCTCGGCTCGTCGTCTTCTCTCATCTCTGGGAACACACCAACCACATCTTGTTGGCCCATCCGATGCAGCAGTCGATCACAGCACGCAATAGGGACGACGGACTCTACACACATCTTCTCGGGGAATACACAATCCACAGTCCGTCGGCGTCTATCCTGCTGGCATCTCGAGACGACAGACGAGCCGGGCCCTGGACTTGCGGCAACGGTCTTCCTCCCCCTCGCGCTCGACAAGGCGCTGATCCAACAAACAAACAAACAAACAAACCACTTTCACACCACTTCCTTGGGGGGGGAAGACCAGCTTCTTCGACTCCACGAGCGGCTGAGGACTTTACTAGCCAACGGGGAGCTCAACGGGGTACCAGACAACAACAACCACCACACTACAGTCTGGGAAGAAGAAGCATCACGGGCGGCAGGGAACTCTCGATCGGGGAAGATGAGCATCTATCGCTACAAACAAACAAACAACTCGTCTCTCTTCCCCATCGACACATCAACTTCCACTTTTATACAACTTCGCCATGTTCCCTGCCGCCCGCCGCAAGTTCAAGTCAAGACTCGGGGGAGGGGGGCTGCTCATCATCATCTTCAGCGGCACGCAGCCTCTCTCCTCCTCGCGCTTGGCGACGCGCGATTTCTCAAGAAAAGGCCTTTGGACAGCGGCAGGGGATGACTGGCGGGGAAGTCGGACACTTGATCTCAGCGATTCGCCGACTCTCCCTGCCGGCCTTTGGACTCGATCTCTTTCTTCGTCTCCCCTGCCGCTCGACTACAACCACCTTTTATACAAACACCACAGGGAGGGAGGCCAGCTCATCATCTACTACCACGCCTGTTTCTACGGCAGCGGCCTTCCTCCCGACGTCCTTCCTGGACGAGGCCTTTTCTTGGGACGGCAGCAGGGCAGTGAGTCTTGGGGAGGCCGGTCGATGGGTCTTTTCAGCACGCGACGGCCTCCTCGCTCACGGCATCTTCACACATCTTCATCGCCTACAGCCCTGCTGCCGAACAACAGTCATTCGACTCAACCAAAAAAAAAACAACCATTCGCGACCGGCGGCGGGGACTCGATTCTCAGCGGGGATGGCGGTTCGACATCTTCTACCTACTTTCAGTTCGACCGCCTCCCCTTCAGCCTGCGACCTGCCGCCGGTCGCTTCGCCAGAGACCCAGGACTCATCCACCTGGAATCCGGCCTGGATCGGCGACGGGGGAAACTCAACTCAACTCGTCAGCGGGGAGGCTCGAATACACCAAGTCCGCTTCAGCCTCCCCATGGGCATCACACTCAGTTACCGCCCTTGACACACCCTGTCGCCGATCCACCAAACCGAGAGAGGAGAGAGGGCTCTCTCGTGCTTCGACTGGCGACGGTAGGGACGTCGACTTCTTACGACGGGAGGCAGCTCCAACCATTCTTCTGAGCTTCAATGTCGGCCTCCCGGTAGCCAACACCTTTTCTTTCCTGGCAACCGCCCTACCGTCGCCATTCTCAAGCATCTTGATTCGATCAACGAATTCACCTGGAAGAGACCTTCAGCGGCGGGGGAAGATTCCTTTGACGGGGGGGAACAGAGCTTCTGCCACGACTTTCACTGGCAAGGCCCCTCCGTCAGGCGTCGGCCCTACTTCATGATACGCCTTCGCCTGGATCCCCTGCCGCTGGTGACTGACTGGCTTCGATCCAGCATCACCGACTTTCAAGCATCAATCTGCACCGGGTCTCTTTCCAACCATGTTTCCGGCGGCGGGCGAGCAACAGGGGCTGGCTTGACTTCCTTGACTGTCTCTACAGCCTCCCCTTCACCAAACTCATGACGCCGCCTGCCGCCGAAGGCCTCGAGGAGCAACAGTCTACCAGAGCGCGCTGTGCTGCGGGGCGAGTCTTGACACTTTCTTATGGCATCTCCAAGCACTCGCCCCCAGCACATCGCAGACTGGTTGTTCCGAGAGGCAGCTCTCGACTTCTCGCGATCTCCATCTGAAGCACATCTCAAGCATTCTGGAAGCATCCTATCCGACCTGGCACGTTGGGCGAGTTGAAGATGAGCGGCTGCTGCGGGCGCCTGCCTGTTACCGTCTGGGTGCCCTCTCAACACTTCTTCCACCCAGACTGGCGACACCAGGAGCGGCGCCCGCGGCGGTTTTCCAAACAAACCACCTCTTCTTTTTCCTTTATCTTTCTTCTTTTTTCTTCTTTTTTCTTGTTTTTGTTGGTATTTGGAGGGACGGCCTGCGAAAAAGAGCAGGGCCGGAGGAATGGGGGGGGGGTCGGCATAAAATGCCGGACCTGGATCGGGGGAAGTCGACAAAAAAGATCGACAAGGAGGAATCAAGAAGTCGTCGGAAAGCACCACCAGGAACGGGACGTCTCTCCCTCGAGCAAGGCCGATACAACTCGGCAGGGAGAGACACGCGACACAACTGGAATGGGAGCGAGACGACAAGCCTCACGGAACAACACCAGAGGCTCTTGAAGCACCGCATCAAAAAGCAAGAGGGGAGCCGTTCGACTTGGATCTCCTCGTCCGATGCAAGTGGGAGCATCTCGACTCGCGACAAGAGGAGAGTCTACCCATCTGGCCGTCATCAAGCGAACGGGAGAGCCGGCGACATGCACCAAAGGCCTCCCAGCGCCGGCCGACACTCGAGGAGGGGACTGTCGTTTGTTCAAGACGCCCTCTGAGAGTCGTCACATTCACGGGAGGACCGTCGACTTCATTCAGGTCCTACCCAGTCAGGCAACATGCACGGGAGAGCCCGCGACCATTCACCAAAGGCCTCCCCGAGCAGGCCGACACTGTCCAAGGCGAGGACCATCATCAAGAGGCCCGCCCGACAAGCATCGCACAGGAGGACCGATGGACTTGAATCAAGAGGTCCTCCTCGATGCCATCTCAGCGAACAACAGTTCATCATCAAGAGATGCCCCGAAGCAACTCAGCAAAGGGGAAGCGGTCAACACGACCTGCACAAACAAAAACACCACCTCAAGGCGAGGGAGAGGGAAAAAGACCAAACGACCACATTCAAGTTCTCAAGAAACTCAACAAGCTCGACCACACACAAGCCACAAGGCAAAGTCTCAGCGCGACTCACCAGGCCAGCAAACAAAAAAAGACTGCCTCGGAATGATCGCCATGACACGCAGCGCTCTCTTCTCGGGGATCGTCACGCCTGCTTCATCACGCGGCGCGATGGTCGGATCCAACCACATGTTGGGGCTGGCATAAATTGCTTCCTCGATTGATCCAGCGGCCAGAAGCTGCTTCCCGAGAACGAGACTGCGCTTTCGAGCGGCTGTTTGGGATGCTCAGTCACCCGACAGCATACTTGATGGGGCTTGCAGTTCACTTCTGTATGGCCCCGGGTTGGACTCTCGTCAACCCATGGTCAGCACACATCGGCGACAGCATGAATTGTCTCGCTCGGAGGGACTGGAACAACTGTCTGGCGCTCAACACACAGTCACAAGCCCAGCAGCCTGCCCTCCAGGTCATCCCAACGAAAGACGGACTCGACACAATCAGTCTGCTCAACTCGGAGCCAATCCTACGCGGGCCTACACTTGCTCTAGGTCCGCGGGAAGCTCAAGGGAACCCTCTCCCTCGCCAACAACCAAGAAAACACACACATACACACACCAAAGACACCAAAGACACCAAACAAACATTATTCTTTTTCTTCTGCCTTTTCCTCTTGTTTTCCTTTGTCTGTCTTTTCCTTTCGCTTCAAGCTTCGGATCCCGGATCGGCATTCGACATGGACGCGAGTGGTGGCTCGTCAACCTGAAGAAGAAATGGTACGTGTTTCCCCTTCCCTGGCGAGTCATCGCCTCCCCCTTCCCCCGCGTTTACAGGTCCCCCTCTCTAACGGTTTCTCTCTTGTCAGGTTGAGAGGCTTGCCTCTGCTCGGCGTAGGGGAGGAGTCTGCAGGTCGACGCAGCGAGATGAGGTGGCGATGGGAGGTCGAGGAGGAGAAACTGGAGATGGGAGGAAAGAAGACCCCAAAAAAGAAGAAGGAAAGAAAGAGGGCAACAACAAGAGCGGAGAGAGGATAAAAAGAGAGAAGCAGGGAAGCAAAGAGGGGAGCAAACAAAAAAGAGGGAAAAGAACAAAAAAAAAAAAGGGAAGACAAGGAAGAGGGAGAACAAATCGCAAAGAGAAGGAAGCGGACGACAACCATCGACACATTCATCCAACAAGACGACAGAAAGAGGGGGGAGCATTGGCTGGGGGCGACTGGGTGGAAGAGGGGAGGGCATGTGGAGATGAGCGAGAAGATGACACTGGGGGATGGCATGGGGGGATGGATGGAAGGATGGATGGGGGGATGCGACTAACTTGAGCGACATCTAGCGGTTGGACTGGATGGCTCGACAAGGACACGACTCAAGGCTCAAGATATCTCACGGCTAACGGTTCAAGGCTCAAGACTGCAGGCTCAAGACTCAAGAATACTCAAGACTCAAGACTCCAGGCTCAAGACTCAAGACTCCAGGCTCAAGACTCAAGACTGCAGGCTCAAGACTCAAGA
>NJES01000033.1:0-57946 GCA_002591395.1 Ophiocordyceps camponoti-rufipedis | reverse complement strand
GTGTTTAAAATATTCATTTTTTTTTTTCCCCCCCCTCCCCCCCCTTTGGCCCCCCATGACCTGCCCCCCCCAAAAAAACCCCGCCACCCCCCCACCACACCCCCCCAAAAAAAAACCTGCAATTTCCCATCCCCAAACCCCCCCGGGCCCCCCCCTTCGTTCCCCCCCCCCCCCCTTCTCCCCTTCCAGCCAAGAAGACCGACATATAAGATAACCGCTCACGCCAACACATAGCCGCCACACAAGCAGCAAAGGACAGGGAACATCCTAGCCAGCATCGGATCCGATACCGCTTCTTACCTACCTACCATTGAACGTGCACGTGGAAAGTGCCGAAGAGAAACCTCGCTTTTTTCCCCCCATCTTCTTCTTTTTTTTTTTTGGAGGAACCCTTTCCTTCTCCCTTGCCTTTACGGTTGGAAAGTCCCGGTGGTCAGATTGGCTTCGGGAACGGCCGGCTTTCAATCAATCGACTTCAAGGGCGTGCTCGTCGCAGTGATACTACATATACAGCATCACAAGATTGAAAGAAAGAAACAACAAACCCCATCGAACCTTCAAAAATGTCACAACCTACCACCACCACCACCCGCCGCGTAACCATCCACGAGAGCGCCAAGCCGGCACCACTCTACCCCATCAAGACGGCATCGTCGCGGAGCAGCACGACGACAAGCTGGAGTCAGCACAGCAGCTACAGCTACAGCACCAGCACCACCAGCAGAAGCAGCACCGGCACCAGCACCAGCAGGACGCTCTCGCGGCTGCTGTCGGCGCTGCCGTGGAAGCGGAGGAGGGAGGACAGGGTCTTTGCCGGGGTGCGGGTGTCGTCGCCGAGGATAGCTGGGTCGGAGGCTTGGGTTTCGGCTTGGGGGCCGGGGTCGAAGCGGGGGAGGCTTTTGGATGATTGGGGGATGGTCGGGGCTTGCAGGTCTGATTGAGAGGTGGTTGGTTAATGGTTGGTTGGTTGGTGATGATGGGTGTTACGTCGGGGATTGTACAGGGGGTCACGGAAAACACCACATACATTAGTTGATAGGTACAGCTGAGAATGGAAACGCCAAGCGACGACATACCACTTATCTATCTTGCCTCCGACCTCTTCTTCTTCTTCTTCTTCTTCTCCTCCTCCTCCTCTCTCCCAACCAAACCCCCCCTTCCTCTCCCTCTCATGGCCGCTCAACACCATCCCCACGACGCCTCCCGGCCAACAACAACCCCCAGAGAACTCCGCGCCTGGTACCTCTACTACGTAGGCGCCAACGGCCTCGCCCTCTTCAACCTCGCCCCAGCCCTCCTCCAAGCCATCCTCACGCAAGCCGCCTCGTCAGCCCCCTCCCAGCGCCTCATCCTCAACGGCCGACCCCATGACGTCGAGAGCATCGTCCTGCTCGCAAACGGCGCCTCCTTCGCCGCCCAGGCCGTCCTCCTCCTCGTCATCGGCGCGTATGCCGACTTCGGAGCGGGGACCGGACGCATGCTCCTCCTGCTGCTGTGGTCGCTCGTCGGCTACGGGGTGGGTTTTGGATGGCTCGCTGTTCGTGATCAGAGCAGATGGGTTCTCGCCATTGTTCTGTATGCCGTTGGCCTCGTCGCCTATCAGCTTACCTTGACGTATTGGACCGCCGCTCTACCGGGACTGGCTCGGGATGCGCCGTCGCTGAGAACGGGAGCCGCCGAAGTAGCGCCCATCAACGATGACGACCTCTTACGGAAAGACGAGCTGGAGCGCAGCAGAATCAGCAACATGGCCTTTTGGTGGCAATCCGTCGGTGAACTAGCAATGCTAGCCATCGTCGTCGCCGTCCTCGCAGCCCTCGCCCGCGGCCGCGCCCTTGCAGATCCCTCGGGCGGTCTGGCAGCCCTCATCGCGGGTGTGACCGCCTGCTGGCTCCTCCTGTCCATCCCCTGGTTCGTCCTCGAGCAGCGCCGTCCGGGAGTCTCGGTCCCGCCGGGCCAGACCGTCTTCGGCGCCGGACTTCGCCGTCTCGCGGACGCGGCACGACACATGAAGCAGCTGCGGCAGAGTCTCATCTACCTGGCCGGATATTTCCTCCTGGGCGACTCGCTCAATACGACGGTGACGGTTGTTTCGACGCTGCAGAATCGATTGATTGGCTTTGATCCGCTGACGCTGTCTGCTCTGCTCATGGCTGGTATCGCCGCTCAGGCCGTTGGCATCGCCGGCTTCTGGTTCGTCCAGCGACGGTTCGAGCTGAGGGCAAAGACCATGTTCTGCGCCGTCTGCGTCGCCATCGTCTTGCTCGACGTCTGGGGCATGATCGGTAACTGGACGGATGGCTTCGGCTTCCGCAACGTGTGGGAGCTGTGGCTGTACCAGGTGCTGTACGGACTGCTGGTGTGTCCTTGGTACAGCTATTCGCAGATCGTCATCAGCTCCGTCACTCCCCGCGGCCACGAATTCCTCTTCTTCTCCGTCTTCAACGTCGTCGGCAAGGCATCCAGCTTCATCGGACCCTTCATCAGCAGCGCCATCATCGACTCGTCCGGTAGCTCCAGCGCGCCCTTCTACTTCCTCTTCGCCCTCAGCTTCGTCAGTGCCCTCGGTCTCTGGGCCTTTCTGGATTTGGAGCAGAGTGCGGCTGAGCAGGCTGCCTTCTTGGCTCGCAAGCAGCAGGCCGACGTGGGACCTGCATACGGATAGAATAGCCTCGACTCGGCCGCGGTCGGAGCCGAAGTCGGCCGGTCCGAGGCCGGAGACCGGGTTCCGTCTTACATACGCACTAACGTCGACCATCGCCAGACCGGCGTCAGCGTACTTGCTAGGAAGAAGTACGAAGTATCCGTAGGCCTTTTCTCTCTACTGCAGCCCATCGAGCTGAGACGGTCTCTTGCCATGTCTCGGTCGTCTCGGTCTTTGTGTCGTCATCATCTTCGGCCAACAGCAACGCCAGTGACGGGTCACGATACCTAGTGCGAGACGACTTTTCCCGTAAAGCCTTGCTCCTCCTCCGTCTCGTCTTGCTCCTCGTCTTTCTCCTCTCTCCCTCATCCTCATCTGGAATCCTCACTCTTCTAATCCCTTCCCCAATCAACACCCGCCATGGCCCCCCTCGAAATCCTCATCTGCGGCGGAGGCATCGCCGGTCCAGCAGCCGCCTTCTGGCTCTCCCGCCTCGGCCACACCTGCACCATCATAGAGCGCCATCCCGAACTCCGCCTCGGAGGCCAGCAGATCGACATCCGCGAGCAAGGCGTAACCGTCGCCCGTCGAATGGGCCTCCTCGATGACATCCGCCGCCGATCCGTCGACGAGCTGGGCACTGCCTTTGTGGACCGTCACGGCCGGCGATTCGCGTTCTTCGGACGAAGCGGTGATGAGGCTCGTCAGAGCTTCACGAGCGAATTCGAGATTATGCGCGGTGATCTCTGCAGCATCCTCCATGATGCTACGGCTGGAGATCGCGTCGATTGGCGTTTTGGCATCACTGTCGATGACTATCGCCACGTTAAAGACGGTCGTCGCGTCAGTGTCACCTTTTCAGACCGTTCGGTAGCAGAGTACGACCTCGTCATCGGCGCAGACGGTCAGGGATCCCGAGTCCGTCGCAAGATGGTTCCCGAAGACAAGTATCGCGCCCTCGGCGTCTTCTGCTGCTACTTCAACACCAGCCGCCAACCAGGCGATACCGAAAACGTCTTCAGTCTTTACCAGCCCGGCCGGAAGCGCGTCGTTGCCACCCGTTGGCACAGTCCGGATGCCGGTCAGGGCTACCTGATGACGAGGTCGCATGCCGATGAGATGCGTCGCGTCCTTCGCCGCCCAGATACGGCTGCTCAGCGCGATCTCTTCACTCGCATCTTCTCTGGCGCGGGCTGGCAGAGTGACCGTCTGGTGCGAGAGATGCAGGAGGCTCGCGATATCTACGCCTTTGAGGCTGTTCAGGTTACCGCCAACCCGTGGTCCAGGGGCCGTGTCGTTCTGCTGGGAGACGCGGCACATGCGCCCTCCTTCTTCACCGGAATGGGCACCAGCCTGGCTCTCGTTGGAGCCTATGTCCTCGCTGGTGAGCTGTCGACGCATGGGGATGACGTCGAGGCTGGCCTGGCTGCCTATGACGCCCGTCTGCGAAGCTTCGTCGAGGACACGCAGAAGCTGAGTCCTGGTGTGCCGGCTGCCATGTTCCCTGATACTTGGTGGGGAGTCCGCATCTTCCAGTTCATCCTCACCATCATGGGCTTGATTCGCATCGACAACATCGTCGGCCTGATCTTCAAGTACCTCAAGTCGGACGCCAACCAGTGGCATGTGCCTGATTATCCCATGCTGGCGAGCGAGAAGAACCACATCATGTAAAGGTAAAGGACACGGACGAGAGAACTCATGGTGACGGAAATGATACGAATATCCCCCTTCTTGCGATCTCTTCTCTTGATTTGGTGTTGCCATCAGGTCTTTCTAGCTCAGCTATCGTCAAACACCGCTCATGCTCTTCCTCTCGTTGATATAAGCGTACATTAAGCTACATCCTGCACTCGCAGCCGCGACAGTAGCAAGATGACCGCACCGGCACATCAGCCCTCGCCTGCGCCTCCCTGAGTCTCGGCTCGACCTCTGCCGCCTCGGCAGACCGTCCCAGCCTCTGCAGACACTCGTGATAGCCGTGCAGAGCCCAGACATTGTTTCGGTGTTGATGCACACGCGGCAGCGAGTCGTCGAGGCCCAGATCTGCGCGGTACACGGCCAGCGCGTCGGCCACGCGACCCTGTTCCAAGAGAAGCGCACCGTAGGCATGACGAACGGGTTGCATCCAGCCCCAGGGCTCGTCAAAGGGGAGGCCATCGTAGAGCTCCACGGCATCGCGCAGACGCTTAAAGGCGTGCTCGTGCTGGCCGGCGCGGTACTCGATCTCGCCGTCAAGCATTGCGTC
The DNA here is from genome assembly GCA_002591395.1 of Ophiocordyceps camponoti-rufipedis. Classification (NCBI taxonomy): domain Eukaryota; kingdom Fungi; phylum Ascomycota; class Sordariomycetes; order Hypocreales; family Ophiocordycipitaceae; genus Ophiocordyceps; species Ophiocordyceps camponoti-rufipedis. The sequence continues at coordinate 53,054 of NJES01000033.1, read as the reverse complement.
GGCCACGCACAAAATATCGACGCACTTGTTGTTGAAGAGGGTCCGCGAAGGCTTGACGCGCGGGACGGCTTCGCGGAATAGCCTCCGCTGGGCGCGAGCCTCGTCGACTCTTCCTAGCGCAGCCAGGGCCACGCCACGCGCATAGTGAAGCAGCGCGACGGTGACGCAGTATAGCTCCGTATCGGCGGGCGGTTGAAGGGCCAGCACGTCATGCCAGCGTCCGAAGCGAACCAGGGCGTGCACGCGCATGGCCAGAAAGGCCTCGAGCCAGTCGGCCATGGGAGGCGACTCGACCCGCAGTAGCCGCTCCGAGACACTGGCTTCGAGCAGGTCGACCGTCTCGAAGGCGACACGCGACTGGGCGGCGAACATGGCGGCGTAAAGCCGGAAGTGATAGTCGTGGCTGCGGTACAGCGTGTAGAAGTTGAGGGGACCTTCGCGCCGCAAGAAGGCATCGTCGGCCCGGATGGCGGCCGAGTTGGCGGCCACGGCGGCGGCATAGTCGCCCACCAGCATGTCGACGTGACTGGGCATGTGGTTGAGGTGGCCCGAGTCTGGTACCAATCGGCGGAGGGCGTTGGCTGCCGGAAGCGCTGCTTCAGGCATCGGTGACATCTCCATCAGGTGGATGTACAGGTGTAGCAGCCCGGGATGCCGGTCTCCTTGAGGCTGTCCCAGAGCCCGTTCCAGCAGTATCCGGGCCTCGACGGTGCGTGCTCCGGTCGCGGGCTGGCCGGATCGGATGTCCCAGAGGCCCCAGGGAGTGAGGTTTATCAGAGCGTCGACACAAAGAGCAGCGACGTCGAGATCATCGGGGAAGAGGCCAGCAACCCCGACCATTGCCTCGGCGTAGTCCCGGTTCCATTCGGCGGCTTCCGTCCGCGTCGGCGACGGCTCCGCGCGCGGATATCGATGGATCAGAGCAGCGGCCAGAGCCTGCTCGACGCCGGCATCGGCGCAACGTCCAGCGCGTACGGCAGCCTCGTGGGCGCGACGAGTGGCGGCCTCTCGCTCTGCCCGGCCAAACAGCTCCCACGGCTTGTTATAATTGGGTCCCAGCGCGTAGGCCAGTCCCCAGTAGGCCATGGTGCAGGCCTCATCGCAGCCCGCAGCCCGCTCGAAGCACTTGGCCGCCTCCTCGTGGTTGAAGCCGTAGCACCAGACGAGTCCGCGGTCGAACCAGCGTTGGGCGGCCTCGTTGGACGTATCGATGGCTCGGTGAAAGCTTCCCAGGTCGTAGTAGCCGTCGTCGGCCATGACCGCTCTGTGAGAGGACGAGGCAACTGGGAGGAATTCTCTGTTTTGCTGGTTTCAGTCACGTTGGAGTCTGGATGGAGTCAACTTTGGGAGGTGCTGGTGCTGACTAACAGGGACGACCTAACACCACGTCATACCTACCTACCCTCGAACCTCGTCGGTTTTGCAACGTCTGCTTTCCATCTGACGTGAGACGGATGGACGTTTCCGTTACCGAAGTGGCCGGTCGCGGAAAGGGATGGAAAGGGAACTGTGCGGCTCTGCCAGATGCAGGTGTTTGCAGTTATGCCCGGATATTGACCCTGAATGCAACATCATCATCACGATGATTCTTAGGCCGCCATGTCGACACCAACCATAGATGCTTCTTTTACAGTCGGCTGATAGCAGGTTCTTCACAGCCGATCCAGCAAGATACGGTACTCTGCTCGTTGTATCGTGCTCTGTCCTTAGGGTAGCACTGTCAAGGCCGTGTTATCTGCCTGACATCTCATGAACTGGGAGGGTGTTGAGCAATTCCATCATGGCAGAATCAAGAATCAGGTTCGATACAATGATGTCACCATTGCGTTTTGTACGACAAGCCTCTTGTACAATGTCCATCTCGACGTCATCGCTGCTCTCATGGCGGTCCACTAACAAGACTCGCCACTTCAGCTCGACCTCTCAAGCTCACATACCAAGCAACGATCGTCGACATGTTTGACGCAGCCTATCCGAATAGCATCAACGCGTCTCGCGGGAATAAGCCCTCTGAGCCGGAGCTTAATGGAAACGCCGGCCTCTACGTGCCCGTTACGCCGGAGATCCGGCGAGACACGTACAAGGAGAAACGCCAGCCGTCGGGTTACGGTTATTTCTCATCGCAGCATGGCGTCGGAGAGCGGAGCAGTGGACTGGCACTGAGCGGGAGAGTCATCTCAGCGACCTTTACCGTGCCTCAGACGCTCCGCTACAACGGCTCGGGGAAATGGGTGAGGATGATATTCGCTATCGTTGGGCCCATCACACTGATTAACTTGAAGGAAATCGAACGGCACGCTCATCGGTCTTCCCTGCTTGGCTCGCTCGAATATCTTTCCTCGGCAGAGTGCTCATGGGACCACACCGTCATCGCCTGGACGGGAGAGCTTACACCAAGCCCCAAGTCTCGACCATCGTCTCTAGCAGCTTTACCCGTAACAATGCCGTCCTCGATCACCACAGAACCCGAGTTCGACGATACGTACGTGCCACGCAGCGACATGGATCGTCTAGAGACGCTCCTCTGGAACGACCGGTTGAGGACGGTGCCCATCTGGCTTGCTGACAAGTCCGCCATCTCTGATCAAGGTGTTATGCTCGGCGAACAGGCCAGGTGGAGGGCCTTTGCAGACCACGACATCTGCGCCCTCCTGCACTATAACCAGTATCCTCCAACCGCCGGACTAGAAGAAAACGAGCGGTGGCGCCATTACCTGCACATGAATACGGCGTTTGCCGATGGCATCTGCAGCTTGTATAAGCCCGGGGACATCGTCATGGTCTACGACTACCAGTTGATGCTCGTTCCGGAGATGCTTCGTCGACGTCGGCCGGATATCATCGTCTCCTTTTTCCTCGCCTCGCCGTTTCCCACGAGCGAGCTGATGCGCTGCTTACACCGACGAGAAGAGATGCTCAAGGGCATTCTAGGTGCCGATCTGATCGGGCTGCAGGCCTTTCACTATACGCAGCACCTAGCAAACTCGTGCGAGAGGATCCTCGGCTGTAGAGCGACGAGTGAGGGCATCTCTACGGAACGCGGATGGGTTTCGGTCGGCGTCTTCCCCGAGGGTATCGACGTGGCCAGCGTCACGTCCCTGGCCTTTACCGAGTCGGTTGACGCCAAGTGCGTCGAGCTGAGGAAGCTCTACGGTGACCGGAAGCTCATCGTCGGCTGCGATCCCCCAGACAGCCTGGGAGGCGTCGACAAGAAGCTCAAGGCCTTCTCCCGCTTCCTCGACATTTATCCAGAGTGGAAGGGCAAAGTGGTGCTGGTACAGACCAACAGCAAGCCGGCAGTTGAAGACGTGGGCACCGAAGAGTCCAAGTACGCGAGCCGTGTGCACGGACTTGTCCACGCCGTCAACCAGGCCTACGGATCGCTGGGCTTCATGCCCGTCAGGCTCCATTCGCACCACCTCTCGTGTGACGAGTACATGGCTCTCCTGAGGCTGGGCGACGCCAACCTCGTCACCTGCGCGCGGCAGGGCATGACGGCCACCGGACTTGAGTACATCTGCTGCCAGCGGGATGGGCACGGGCTTCTCATCATCTCCGAGTTTAGCGGGACGGCGTGCAACTTGGATGAGGCGCTGCATGTGAACCCGTGGGATGCTGTCGGTGTGGCGGAGCAGATTCACGAGGCGCTGACTATGAGCTCGGAGAGACGGAGGGAGAAGCATGGGGATGTGTATCGTCGTCTTGAGCGAGGGGACGTGAGGGTTTGGGTTGAGGGGATGGTGAGGTGTCTTGTGGAGGCTGTAGGGGGGGGGGAGGCGTCTGAGGGTAGGCGTGTGAGTGTTGGAAGATGAGGCTGAGAATTCGTTGTATTCTGGAGGCAGGAGAACTATCTTGATGAAGTAGTCGGCGAGAAAGGCTCTTCTGTAGCGTGCAAGTATTGTCATCAATGCTGGCACGGAGGAGTTATGTTATGTAGATAGGGGGAGTGAAGACTAAAGAGGACAAGGCAGCCAACATAGGTGAAGAGCGCAGTGTGTATCTAGCACCTGCTTGACACGAAGATCGAAAGGGACTCAAGTCTCAAGTTGCCTTTGCTTGAATGTCCTTGACCTTTAACCCAGTTATCGCCGTGAGGCATGTGAAATTGCGAGTAGTTTAGATTCCCTTTGCTTCGTGTTGAGTTCGTAATCTTTGTTCGACGTTGCCTTCTTGTAACCTTTATCTGGACGATATACGTCGTCGTGCGAGTTGAGAAGCCAGTAGTGTGCAGCATCTCACTAGACATTGAAGCCAGCTCCGTCCCTCTAACCGGAGATGACGGAGGAAGCAGAAACGCAAGTGAGTTGAAGTAATCTCTGAAGCTGTAATTCTGCTCGATATCCTTCGAGATGTCATATCCTCCAAGATTTCATATCCTCTGAGATGTCGCTCGATAGGCCTCGAGGACAGTATAGTTCTGGCGCGTTCCTTTTTTGGCGGTAGGACTTCGTCCGTGTCCCGTTAGAATACATGTTTGCTATTGCATTTGCTATCTGCTCTAGATTTATACTCGCGAGTGCCTTGTAAATGGTCTGTAGCTCGTCGTGTAAAGGTCCACAATGGCTGGTGCCGTCGGCTTGTGAATAGAATGGTCGAGTCGCTGTTATTGTGATGTCTCTAAACATTTAAGGGCAGACCCCTTTTCGAAGCCTTAGTATAGCAACAGCTCTGGCCCTTTCTGCCTTTCCGGAAACGAATTGTGTCTGAACAGATGAAAGTTAGAGGTTGCCGGCCACGACGTAAAGCTACCAAGTAACATGAACTTGGGCCGACTAATTTCGAACCTCTTGTGTTTCCATTGCTTCATATATCTACGGTTCTGAGAAACGATTCCACGTCTTTTCTTCATGACTTGTCTTCACGAAGTTTGAATTGATAGGTGTTTGTTCATCGAGGCAAACGGGACTAAGCCCACCACTACAGCATAGCAACCACCCGAAAGAAAGCAACACCCAGAAGCATTGAACACGCCCATCCGAGAAGACGGACCCTGCCCATGATTCACTTACAGAGCCCTACAGTCCACGCCTCGTCTAACTCAGCGGCCTAGTTGCCGAGACGCGAGACGTTGCTGGAGGGCGGGACACTTTGAGGAGCGCGTCTCCGTAAGCGAGCGACAGGCGACGGCAGACTCTAGGTGGCAGGTGGAGAAACCGTGACTTTAGGGCTGAGATGCACTACATGCACGAAGAGCTGGATTCGAACGGTCCCGCGAGGAGCGACCTGGATTTGGAGGGTAGTGCGTCCCGCCCTGCCGGAGCGGAGGTGTAGCCGGAGGCCGTTACCTAGTCTACCGGAATGGCAGCTGTTGACGACGTCTGCACTAATGGAGCCATTGGCTAGCGTGATGATGGATTGTCGTGAGTTGTAGTTCTCGAGCGATTGCGAGTTGTTCCCAATGGACAGAATAGATGATGTCCGTATCATCCAAAACTTCTATAGTCTTCAATGTAAGAGTCAGCCCTCCTAATAATGTAATCTCTTCTACCAATATTATCTCCAGTCAACAAACCGTAAACTAACATCACCACCAACCCCATCCCCAGAATCGACCTTGCATCTAGCTCACCACTAAACCCATACCAACCCATCCATCTACATCACCACGAGAACCCACGTTCCGCTCTCCATCCCCATTCTCCTCACAAAGAAGCCTACCCACGTACATATAAGAGACGACGTCCCCCCTACATCTCCAACCCATCACCATCACCGCAATGAAACTCCAACACCTCGCCCTCGCCCTAACCTGGGCCACCGCCCTCGCAACCCAAACAACAACAACAACCACGCAAACAACAGAATGCAACGGAGCTCCCTGCCCGCCCGCCTACCCAGAGCAGCCAAAGATGCCTAAAGCCCCGCGCCCACCTATGCCTCCGCGCCCACCACGCCGTCTTCGTGCCCCGAAGCCTCCTCCTCCTCCTCCTCCTCCTCCTCCTCCTCCCCCCCCTCCGCCGCCTCCGCCGCCGCCGCCGCCACCGCCACCATCGTTTCGGATCGGGGAGGATAATGAGGATGAGGAATTCGGGGGGCTGGATGAGGGGGATGGGGGATATTGAGCGGATGGGGCGTAGGGCAGCAGATGAGATGGGTGCGACTATCGGACATGTTAACGACTGGGATCAATATTCATGGATAGTTACCGTCGTTGCGAATACCCTAATATGAATAGATCAAGCTGTTCCAATCAAATCCCCCAGAGCAAGATAAGCCAGCTGATCCTCACCTACATCAACATACATGTATTCCTACACACATGTGTGATTTGTATGTGGCACACACGTCGTATAACAACACCATGCCTCCAGCTGCACGCTCAGACCGGCTGCACATCAAATCCCTACCCCATCCAGCCAAAACCACAGCACGTCCTACCCCATCCACCCTCACCGCAGCCTATCACCAAACCAGCTTGTGCAACCGTCCCACCAAGTAAACGATGCCATTCCTCCATCCCATCTCATCGCTCCCCGTGCATCTCCCCTCCAGCACGCAGCAAGCATTGACATGATGGGCCATCTCCAGCCCATTCACCGGCCCGCGCCCGCCCCGGAAGTCAAGGTCGGGGCTTCGCCGTCCGAGTCCATCTCGGCAGAGGATCATGGACGGCTCCTCCGCCGGATCGATCTTTGGTGCTTCACCCTCTCCCAGTCAGAGCCTACAGAGTGAAAAAAGAACGAGGTAGCTAAAGCAAAAGGACATCATGGTTCATTCATCCCTTGTCTTTTCAGTCTCCTGCCCGTCATGGCCATCAGCTACATGTTCCAATTCCTAGACAAGACGGCCCTCGGCTTCACCGCCATCTTGGGCCTCCCGCAAGCCCTCCATCTCAGCGGCCTCGCCTTCTCCTGGGCCTCGGGCGTCTACTATGCCGGCTACCTCATCGCCACCTATCCGGCCGGCATCATCATGGTAAAGTGGAAAGTCGGCAAGACAATTGCCTGCTCCGCGTGAGTCCCCCCGTCTTTCATCTATTTCGACGTTGACCAACCAGCTGATCCGCTCACCACCCATCTGAAGCGCCCTTTGGGGCATAACCTTGATGCTCACCGCCGTCGTCTCAAACGCCGCCGGCCTCATAGCAGTCCGCTTCTTCCTCGGCGTATTCGAAGCCCCCATCGCACCGGGCCTCACCGTCATAGTATCAATGTGGTTCAAGCGGAACGAGCAGCCCCTTCGTCAAACAGCCTGGTTTCTCGGAAACACCACCGCCGGCATCGTCGGCGCGCTGGTGGCCTATGCCATCGGCCACATACAAGGCATCGCCACCTGGAAGGTGAAGCTCTTCGGCCGCTATACCCAGATTGTCACGCTCAACTTTTGTAGGCCGTCTTCATCATCTTTGGCGCCTTTACGACTGCCTGGTCTGTTGGCCTCTTCTGGCTCCTCCCCGACGTCCCCATGACAGCCTGGTTTCTGTCTCCGCCCGACCGAGTCAAGGCCGTAGCCCGGGTAAAGGACAACATGACGGGCATCAAAAACGATGAATTCAAGTGGCGACAGTTCCGCGAAGCCATCCTCGACATCAACGCATGGAGCATCGTCCTCATCACAATGACCATGAACATGTCCAACGGCGGTCTCCTCAGCGTCTGTAGCCCGGAGCTCAAGTGAAGCGCTGAAGCTGACGACGAGGATAGTTCAATTCCATCGTGCTCGAGGGCCTCGGCTTCGATCGCTTGAAGACGCTACTCCTACAGAGCGCAACCTATCTCTTTCAGCTCTTCCTCGTCCTCGTCTGCGCGACCATGAGCAGCCGGCTGAAGAACAAGCGACTGCTGCTGATGGTGCTGAACTTCTTGTTGTCCATCATCGGCTGCGCCCTCGTCCGCCAACTTCCAGCCCACCTCAAGTGGCCTCGCTACGTCGGATACATCCTCACCATTGCCTTCAGCGCAAACTACCCACTCATCCTATCCGTCGTATCAGCCAACGTCAGCGGTTTCACCAAGAAGGTAACCGTCACCAGCATGGTAAGTGTCCCTTGCCTATCCGTACATCCCGATGCCAAACAGAAGCAGGTCGTCATGTCCTACTGCGCCGGCAACATCATCGGCCCGCAGTTCTTCATCGAAGCCGAGGCGCCCTCCTACAACTCAGCCTTCCTAGCCGTCATGATGTGCTTCGGCATCTCCGCCGTGCTGTGTCTCGTGCTGCGCTTCTCGCTCTCGCGGCAGAACCGAGCTCGAGATCAGGTGCAGGTCATGCAAGGCCACGAGGTCGACAACTCGGCGCTGAATCTGCTGGATAAGACGGACAAGGAGCTGCCGACGTTTCGATATGTGTATTAGCCTGCGTCGTTGCTCCGAGCTGGGGACTCTGGTCCTACCCTATAGCAGGCAACGAATGAATTACGAATCGACTCCGAAATGAAGTCATCCAGCCCGCAACAGGGCGACATTCCATCACAAATCACCCCGTGATACACTATGCCCTTCTCCGGGAATGGAAAACAAAGCCCTCACGTGCTCCCTCCTCGATGAAGATGGACAAGCTCCCCATCACTTCAGCACAAGCAAACCTTGGCCCAATATCGTCATCATCATCATCATCATCAACAACAACAACAACAACCCCCGAACTTGATCTCGAACAACCTCAACCACCTTTACCACCTCCCTCTCAACCACCCTCACCCTCACCATGCTCCCCCCCCTCACAACCGGTTCCGCCCAACACCTCCTCCCACCCTCCTGGAAGACCCAGGTAACCGGCTGGCTCAGCGAAGACACCCCAACCCTCGACCCAGCAGGCTTCGTCGTAGGCGACCACCCCCGCGTCGCCACCCTCTGGGCCAAATCCCCCGGCATCCTCGCCGGCCGCCCCTTCGCCGACGAGATCTTCACCCAGTGCGGCTGCGAACCGCCCGAATGGGAGGTGGAAGAGGGCGAGACCCTCTGCGGCGGACAGGGCTCTTCCCGCACCGCCGTCGCCACCATCCGCGGCCCGGCTAGGGGCCTGCTGCTCGCCGAGCGCGTCGCCCTCAACGTCCTGGCTCGCTGCTCGGGTATCGCCACCGCCTGCAATCAGCTTCGGAACTCGTTGCGCGCAATGGGCTTCCCCGGTGTCCTGGCCGGCACTCGCAAGACGACCCCCGGCTTCCGCCTGGTGGAAAAGTACGGCATGCTCGTCGGGGGCGTCGACACGCACCGCATGGACCTATCCTCGATGGTGATGCTGAAAGACAACCACATCTGGAGCCGAGGCAGCATCGCCGAGGCCGTCGCCGCCGCAAAGTCCGTCGCCGGCTTCTCCCTCAAGGTAGAGGTCGAGGTCCAATCCGAAGCCGAGGCCGACGAGGCCATCCGCGCCGGCGCCGACGTCGTCATGCTCGACAACTTTACCCCGGATGGCGTCCGTATCGCCGCCGCCAGCCTCAAGGAGAGGTGGCGCGGCAAGAGGCAGTTCTTGCTCGAGGTCTCTGGCGGCCTGCGTCCCGACAACCTGCGCCAGTATGTAGGTCGTGGTATGTGACTCTCGGCCTTGTGCCTCCTCCTACCTTTTCTCCCCTTGCCGCAATGATATTCACGTACAAGTAATCGTGTAAGTGGCTAACCCATTCGACAGACGTCGACATCATCTCTACAAGCAGCATCCATCAAGGCGTCCCGCACGTCGACTTTTCCATGAAGATCCAGCACTAACAACCTCGAGATGACCGTCTATAAAGAATAGGTAGGTATTTTTGTTTACGACGAAGCCTGGAACAAGATATGTTCGCTTTTAATAGGCACATGATTAGAATCGGGGGAAACCTGCTGGAAAAGAGCCTTTCTTATTACTGATCGTCTGCTCCCTATCTATCCTCTTGTTCATGCCGTGATGCTACTGAATACCTCATAAAATCACGTAGCTCGAGGCCATGGTCCACTCACGGAATCAGTTCCTACGAGATGTGGGCGCCCGCGTCCTCGGCATCCACACCCGGCCCCGAGCCCTGCCGGTGGCTCAGCGGATTCTCCTGCACTGTCGCCTCCTTGCGCACCCCGTTGGACGTCCCATCACAGCACGAGACCAGCACGCTCGACTCGTTGGGCGTGGATGGCACGTTGAGCGCCGGGTTCTTGTTGAAGAAGTCGGACGGACGCAGGTGAAGCTGATACGTCTCCGCCGGCCTGAGCAGACAGTCGTCAGACATGAACTTTTGCAGGGGGAACAGTACATGGAACTCACATGACGGGCCAGTCCTCCACGCGAGGGTTGTGCGTCAGGCCGTACACGGTCCACACGACAGGGCCACACGTCCGTCCACCGTTTTCATCGCCGCCGTTAACAGCGCCATGTCCTTCAACCGAGTCGACGAAGCGGTCCCCGCGCCCGACCATGGCCTCGACGCCTCCGCGTTCGGCCTGGCTCTGGTTGGTGAATTCGCCGGCCGGCCAGAACTCGCCGTCGCGGAAGCCCGTGACCCAAGCGTCGTGCCGGGCAAAGGGTGCCCGCTGTGCCTGGACGCTGCCCTCGGCCGCCAGCAGCAGCTGCGTCGCCGGCGCAACGAGACGGTAGCCGACGGGCTTTCCCGAGATGGGATTGTTCTTGACGGTGCTCTCGAGCCGCAGCGTACGGTTAAGGCGCGGCTCCTTGTCGACCCATCTCGCCCTTTCAACAGCCTCGCGCGATACCGAATAGGCGTTGCCGTTCGGATTCGTCTTCGCGTCCGTTTCGAGACCGCGACTCTCCTCGATGACGACGCGCGAGTGGCCAGGGCGGTACGAGTCGATGGCTGGGTCAATGCGAGCGCAAAAGATGTGCTGATGGTTCTGGGCGAGAATGCCGGGCGAGACGACGTTGCCGTAGTCGCTTCGCTTGCCTTCGTCAATGGCGACGACGCTGACGATGCCCGTCGCACGAGTCTCGAGCGTCACGCCGCCGACGAGGTCGAAGCGGTAGGCGAAGACGTACTCGTAGTTGGCCAGCGTGCATATGAACTGGACCACGAGCTCGCGCGAGCGGACCACGACGGCCCGGCCGGTGCGGTAGTTGGTGTGCTTCCACAGCACGCCCCCGTCCTCCTCGTGAAGACAGATGACGGCCCGGGCCAGTGTCGGCAAGCCTTCGGGCCCGACCAGCCGGCCATCGAGGTAGTGGATGGCGCCCAGACAGTCGCAGCCCAGCTGGAGATTGTTAGCCGCCCTGCCGACGCCGCCGTCGCCAAAGTCAAAGGCCTGCTTGCGTTGGTAGGGCGGCCTCGGGTCGGCGTAGGGGACCGACAGCTCGCTGAAGCTGAGACGGTAGGCGATGGAGCGGTTATCGTAGCAGAGGTCGTGGATGACGGCTCCTTCGCGGGGGTTAAAGGAGATGCGGAAGCGCCAGCTCATCCATTCCACCAGGCCGTCGGAGTGAGCCTTGAACGAAGGACCCGACGGCTGCACCACGTTGAGCGGCTTGAGGTCATCACGCATGGGCTCGTCCAGCAGTTCGGGCACGTAGTCGGCGGCCCGACATTCGCCAAAGAGCGCCTTGGGCGGGCCGCTGTCGTCGTCTTCGTCATCGAGAACGAGCGCATCGCCGACGCCTCCAGTGGCCAGCCGTTCGACACGAATGACCTTCTTGGTCACCCAGTCGACGATGGGGACGATGGGCACGGGATAGGCGTAGTGGTTTGCGTCTTCGTTGCCATGAGTGGCGTTCCTGGCGAAGACGAGGCCCTGCATGTAGCGAGGGTTGCGCTCAGCGCATCCGCCGTAGGGCCAGGGATCGATGACGACGCGGAAGCCATCAGGAAGGCTGAAGCGAGACATGGCTTTCTTGAAGAGCGGCGAGGCGGCGATGATCTTTTCGCACATAGCGAACTCGGACCTGGGCGAGTGTGAGTCGAGGCCATAGAGGCCCTGAGCAAGAAAACATACGGCGCAAAGGACGGATAGGCCTCCTCCTCGGCCGTCCGCCGGCTGACAATCTCGCCAGCCTCGACATCCACAATAGCACAGGTAAAGATACTCTGATGAGGCCCAACGATGTCAAACTCCACGCGGGCCCTTCGCCGCGGGCGAGGCGTATCATCCGTAACGAGACCGGCATGTTCAGCCTCGAGAAAGGCCACCATCTCCGCCTTGGGCGGCTCCTCGAGATAGAGCGCGCGGAAGAACAGCGAGTCCTCGGGTCCGCGAACGTCGAGGACCGAGTTGCGGGCCCGCACGAACTCGGCCTCGGAAAGGGCCGCCAGCGGGTGCGGCGGACGAGAGCGGACTTGGGTGCCTTTGCTGCTAGCCATAGTAACTTGATCTTCTGTGGTGGTGAGGATGGGAAAAGGAGGTGATGGGTAAGGGTGCGGACTCTGAGGGGAGAGGTTGCTGTCCTTTTGCTGTTATAGGTAGGTAATACGGGCCCCGTCCTGCCTGCCTGCCCACCTCTCCCTCTCTCCTCTCTTCAGGCTTGGACTTCAGGCTTGCCAGGACGTAACGGAGTGGTACGAGGGGTGAGTTGGCGTCCATTCGCAGGTTGTTGCCTGTTTGATCGATGCCACTGAGAGTGAGGGGTCAGCGTCCTTTGTGATGGCACGCGCAAGCCACCAGCAACCAACAGCACCTACATACATAGGTAGGCACCTGAGAAGGAGGCTGCAGAACCTTACCTCGGGCGTTTGAACTTTGGCCTTGGCTGCAACATGTGCCTGCTGACATGGGCGACGACTGCATCTCGATGCTCACGTAGCCTGCTGCTGCCTGCATAGGAAGGATGCTCCAGTGCGCGGCCATCACGTCCACGACCGGCTGAAAGGTGACGAGTTCGGGCGTATGTACGAGATGATGACACAGGACGAGGCTCAAGCAAACATTCGCCGAGAGAAGCTTCGCGATTGGCTTCGGGACGAGAGCCGTCGGCTACGAAGTCGGACATCGGACCGTCACGTGAGTCACGATAAGCACCCAGGGTCAACGAGGGTCCACAGCCAGCTGCCGAAAAAGCAGCGACGGCATCTGAGGATATCGCGTCTATAATGACAAACTCCATTATCAGAGTAGGTTCACTGACGAGGGTTTGATAGCCGTTGTTATCTCTCAAGCATGTGTGACCGCTCAGTCTGCTCTACTTGGTATGTATTTTATCGATAGGTCGCTGCTGTCCTCCATCACAACCATCTTCCACTCAACCGCGTCTCCAAGCATCGTGACGGCATCATCACATCCATGGATATACATATGTAATTGCAGAGAACCGTCAAAGCCCTGACAGACGCCCCCCTTCACCAAGCCTATAATAATATAAAAGATGCAAAAATACTCGGGATAGCCCTCATTCCTGAGGCATTTGCGAGCCCGGTAGATACTTTGTGTGACGTGCCCCCCGGCTGCGCAGACCTTGTACCCCCAGGCACTTCCCCTTGCAGCTCCCATCTTCTTTTCCCTCGCGTCATCCAATTCTTCATCTTCCGCATTCCCCGGCGAAATTGTCGTCAACTCTTTTTTCTCTTCCCATCCATCTCTTTCAGGGCATTGCCATCGAGAGCTCGCTTGATACATAGGGACTTGGCCCATCTTGTGTTTTTTTTTTTCTTTTTCAAATCCCCTTCATCTCCATCCCTTCTCTTCAGTCTTCCATCTCCATCTCGTCATCCCCCCCTCCCCCTTCGAACAATCCTCTCCTCTTCAGCTCAATCGCTTCGGGGCTCCCTTCCACCTCCGCCTGTTTCCCGAGAGGGCGCGATTCGACCCATCTCGGCCGACGCTCCGACTCCCTTCGATGCCCGCCTCCTGGTAGCTCCAGTTCGAGAGCGGGAGAGAGAGAAGAGAAGAGAGAGAGGGAAAGACAGACGATGCTCAACTCGCGCCGCGCCCTGGCCGCCGCCGCCGCTATCGTCACCTTCTTCTTCCTCCTCTCGCGCGATCACCAGGCGACGCCCGTCGCGGCCGCCAGCGACCGTCCGCCCTCGTCCGACTCCGACCTCGGCTCCGACCCCGGCTCCGCTTCTCCTTGGTCCGGTAGCTCCGTCAGCCGACACAAGCTCCAGCAGCCGATGATGGACACATCACGGCTGACGGTGCAGGAGAAACTCGCTTACGCTTACCCCTACGACCGAGCCGCCAAGTTCCCCGCCTACATCTGGCAGACGTGGAAGAAGACGCCGGCGGACGAGGGCTTCGAGTTTGGCGAACAAGAGGCCACGTGGACGACTCAACACCCGGGCTTCGTCCACGAGGTCCTCTCCGACGACACGGCCGATAGCCTCCTCAGCCTGCTGTACGCGTCGGTGCCCGAGGTGCTCGAGGCCTACCGCGCCCTGCCGCTGCCCATCCTCAAGGCAGACTTCTTCCGCTACCTCATCCTGCTGGCCCGCGGCGGCATCTACTCCGACATCGACACATACGCCCTCAAGAGCGCCGTCGACTGGATCCCCGACTCGATCCCGCGCGACACCTTTGGCCTCGTCGTCGGCATCGAAGCAGACCCGGATCGCCCGGACTGGGCAGACTGGTACAGCCGCCGCATCCAGTTCTGCCAGTGGACCATCCAGAGCAAGCCCGGCCATCCCGTCCTGCGCGACGTCGTCGCCCGCATCACCAACCGTACCCTCACCGTCAAGCGCGAGAGCGGCTTCTCCGCCTTTTCCGGCACCAAGGTCATCGAGTTCACCGGCCCGGCCCTGTGGACCGACGTGCTGATGGACTACTTCAATGACGACCGCTACTTCCACACCCGCGACAGCAGGGCGCCCATCGACTGGCATAGCTTCACCGGCATGCAGACCATCAAGCGCGTCGGCGACGTCATCGTCCTTCCCATCACCAGCTTCTCGCCCGGTGTGGAGCAGATGGGCTCCAAGGACGTCGACGATCCGATGGCCTTTGTCAAGCATGACTTTGAGGGTTAGTCTTTCTCGTGTCTCCCTTGCTCGTCCGTCATCTCTCGATCTGACCTGTCACGGATAAAAAGGTACGTGGAAGCCCGAAAGCGAGCGGCACATCGGCGAGAAGAAGGAGACGCCAGCGTAGGATACGCCTCTGCATCGCGATTCGCCCACTGTATATTTTCCTTTCGTCTTGTCATCGATGGTTTCCCATGGGCACCACCACCACCACCACGGCACGGCACGGAACTGGCGTTGAAAATTGGGACAAGGAGTAGCAGGGGACTTCACAAAACAAAACAAAAAGAAATCTCGACGATTCACTCGTCCATGTAAATAAACATGTCCTGCCTCTTGTCTGGTCCCCGTGTCACATCAAGACATATCGTACCGTACAAGCCACGTTACGGGTTTATAAGCCAACCGTCGTCTCCCTCCCTCGCTTGGAATCCCACTTTGGTCACCAACCACCATATCCAGCTTCCCACCTGTACGAATGAGGCAACCCCGGGATCCCGCTGACGTATCGACAATGCGAACCCCCTCGTATTCAGCCGGAAAAGCTTGGGGTTGTGACGCTCTTCGCACAGGATGCTAGCCGCATTGACGCACGCTGCCATCTCGACCAAGCTTTACGATGTCACTATATCGTAGACAGCATGTAGATAGCTGAATACATACGTCTGACGGATCAGAATGATAAATATCCCATCACTCTCTCGTCCATCCCTCTCCATGTCTCTCACCACCAACCGCCCATCATGATCCTCTTCCGCCGCCTCCTCTCTACCGCAACCCTCAGCTTCGCCCGCGGTCCCTCCCAAGTCCGTCATCCCCCTCACCACCTCACACCCACCCCCATAACTAACACCCAACTCCCAGCCAAGCCTCCTCACCAACACCATCCCCTCCCACCTCTCAACCATCGTCAACCGCCACGGCACCCGCCCCGCCGTCATCTCCCGCACGCCCTCCCGCCACGGCCCCCCCCGGGAAACAACCCTAACCTACAGCGCCCTAGACGCCCTCTCGTCTCACCTCGCGCGGCAGCTCCTCCGCATAGCCAACATCAAGGCGGGAGATCGCATCGTCGTCTCGCTCGGCAACGGGCATGAATTCGCGGCCCTCACCTACGCCGTGTACAAGTTGGGCGCTGTGCTCGTGCCGCTTAACCCGACGCTGGGGCCGGAGCAGGTCAAGGCTGCCTTGACCTTCTTGTCCGCGAGGGTCGTGGTGCTGGGCGCTGCTGTGGACTTGGCCTATCGTCCGGGAAGGGGGAGGAGTAATGCTCGCCTTGTGGATAGTATCGTGGGAGGGAAGAGGCCTGAGGGATTGGAGAGGGTGGTGTTGCTGGATAATCGGGAGCAGCATCAGGCGGATGTGTTTGATGACGACGTCGACGCTGGCTTATTCGATTGTCTGGACGGACGGGGCGATGGCTTTGTCGTTCCCTACTCGGAGCTCCTCGACTCCAAGTCGTCATTGCTTACAACATCGACATCAGCATCGGCATCATCATCAGTATCAACATCACCATCATTATCACCATCACCACCAGCAGACTTCCCCCCCCTCTCCCCCTCATCCATCACCAACATCCAATTCACCTCCGGCACAACCTCCACCCCCAAAGCCGCCCAGCTCTCCCACCGCTCCATCCTCAACAACGGCAACCTCATCGCCCACCGCATGGGCCTCGTCCCCTCCGACGCCATCGTCGTCCCCCCTCCGCTCTTCCACTGCTTCGGCTCCGTCCTCGGCTACATGGCCACCGCCACCACCGGAGCCGCCATCCTCTTCCCCAGCCCGGCCTTTGATCCCGTCGCCGCGCTGCGTATGGCTATCGATCACGACGCTACCGGTCTGTACGGCGTGCCTACCATGTTCATCGCCATGCTCGAGGCCCTCGATAAGATGGACGAGAAACCGGCTAGACTTACAAAGGGCATCGCCTCGGGAAGCAGCGTCCCCGAATCGCTGATGCGTCGCATTCACGATCGTCTCGGCCTCAGCGACCTCGTCATCTGCTACGGCCAGACCGAGACGGGGCCCGTCAGCTGTATGACGACCCCCGGCGATCCTCCCGACAAGCTCCTCTCCTCCGTCGGCCGCCCGCTGCCGCACACGGCCGTCAAGATCGTCTCGCCCGCCGACCGGTCCGTCATCGTGCCCATAGGCGAGAAGGGCGAGCTCGTCGCCTCGGGATACCACCTCATGGAAGGCTACTACGACGATGCCGACCGCACGGCAGAGGTCCGCGTCCGCGAGCCTAATGTCGACGGCAGCGGCGACTCGATTTGGATGTATTCGGGCGACCAGGCCGTCATGTCGGCTGACGGATACGTGTCCATCACCGGCCGCATCAAGGACCTCATCATTCGAGGCGGTGAGAACATCAATCCGCTCGAGATTGAGGAATGTCTCGCCCAGCTTCCCGCCATACGCGATGTCAGCGTCGTTGGCGTTCCCTGTCCGCGTCTTGGCGAGGCCGTCGCCGCCTTTGTCCGGCCCGCCGACGACAATCTGACAGCTGATGCCGTCCGCGATTGGGTCCGAGACCGACTTTCCAGCCACCTGGTGCCCAAGCATGTCTTGTTCTGGTCCGACGAGTTCCCAAAGACGGCCAGCGGCAAGGTTCAAAAGTTTAAGCTCCGCGACGAGGCAGTTGCCAAGCTCCAAAACTCCGAGCAATCCTAAGTCCAAAAAAAAAGAAAGACGAGGAAAAGGAAGCAAAGGTCATCTGGATTTTCATGACGGCTCGTGACCTCCATATGTTCATGAGCGCCAGTCTCTAAATGTCTAGCGGACAAACCTCTTTCGGCCGAGACACTCACAACTGTTTTCTTGACCGCAACCCTGGGCCTCCAACCGTCGAGAACCCACCAAATAAGGACAACAGCCCGTAGTCTTTCGTCATTCCGTCATCAAATAGAACAGGGAGATATCAAGTCGTGCCCCCAAAGCCTAGTCTAGCTCCCCGGGCCACAATCAAACGCCACGGGCCCAGGCTCGGCGTCGAGCAAGACGAAAAGGGGTTCTCTTGAAAAAAAAAGAAAAGAAAAAAAGGCGGAACCGGAGGGGAAACAAAAGACAAGGTTGGGCCAACAAGCGGGCCCGAGACAGCCAGTGTCTCTCGTGGGTGGGTTTTGTTCGACAAGCGGCGTCTCCCGCTGGCGACATTGATTCGACAGCCAGCCTCTCAGTCGACCTGCTTCTCGCACCCGATGCGTCCCAGCAGCTCCTTGCGATCGCTGTGACCCGGAAGGCTCACGCCAGAGCTGCTGGCCTGGCGCCTCACCCCGGTCCGACGCTCCCAGCCCTTGAGGTCGAGCGCCTCGACGCCCACTTCCTCTTCGAGTGGGCGAGCCTCCTCGTAAACGAACTCGTCGTCTTCGTCCTCGACATAGCCCTCGTCGTCGCTGCGAGTGTCCTCGGCCCCGTCGCCCCGGATCACCTTGACGGCCACGCGGATGATCATGATGAACCAAATTATCGTAATGGACTGCAAAAACAGCAGTGGCGCGAGGAAGCACCACTTGATCGTGTGATTGAAGCATACACGCCCCGAAGCGTTGAAAAAGGGCTCAAGGAGGTAGGAGAAGCCGACCGGCGTCGGATCGGGGCCTGTGAGCTTATCCCCCTTTCCGTACCAGCAGCTGTAGGGCATGGCGTCGGGCGAATGGGCGTAGATGGACCAGCAGACCATCATGTAAAAGATGTGTCGAGCGACGAACCAAGAGATCATGAAGACGCCAAACGTAAAGTCGCATAGCTTTCTGTGGCCCGTGTACTTGAGACACTTGGCAACCTGGGGGCCACGAAATTTAGCACCTTGACTGTCAATGTCGAGAGGCCGAGGCTGCTTACCGGGAAAAACAGATCGACGACGTCCATGATGACGAGGATCAGGTTGCCGACTCGGGTTTGATGATAGCAGTAGCACGAGTAGATGAGCATCGTGGTGACGATGTGGTGGGAAATCATCTGCCAATGATCCTTGCGGCGGTCCTCGATGTTGATGACGATTATCTGCTGCAACCAAAACGCGAGCTGAGCCAGGATGTAGCCCTTTTGTAAGCCGCCGATCAGACGTGAGGGCCAGTTGGTCCAGAGCTCTCGCAGGTTGAGGAAGTAGGGTGAAGTTGTGTAGATGTACTGCGTCGTTCAAGTCAATGGCGCTCAGAGAGTAGAGAGGAGAAGAGGGGGTAGAAAACTGACCATGCCAATGGACCAGAATACACTGTAGTAAAGAAAGAGCCAGGCCTGCTCGCTGAAGCGGGTGAGAGCCTTGCGCTTGGTGAGGCCCTGAAGCCTGGCAAAAGGAGCCAGGACGTATTCCATGGTGACGGCGCGAAGGCCGGTAAAGAGGACGATGCAGAAGAGAATGACATAGACGTCATCAAAGCCAACGCCGTATTCAGCCGCGTCGTTATCGTAGTAGGAGAGGTGGAAGAAGCGACGAGTGTGTGCGCGGGCCTTGGGAATGAAGGTATGAGCGAGGAAGAGCAGAGCTAGGAGGTTGAAAGACAGGCCTAGAAGACGGCAAATCAGCAGTGGACGGCAATTGAGGCCCGATTGAAGCGTACCAATCTGGTTCTCGATGAGCCAGCGAGTAAGCTGTCTCCAGGGGCCATCGTCCTTGCGTCTGAGCCTGCGGACGAGGACGACGCTGGAGCCAGACTTTTGCATATAGAGCGGCCCATTCATGTTGCGGGGCGGCAGAGGGACGGACGAGGATTCGGGATCGGTCATGACGGCGACGCCTGGAGCTATAACAAGGTCCAGGTGGAGGGAGGAGAGGAGAGAGAGGAGAAAGAGAGTTGTGCGTGTTCGAAGAAGAAGAAAAAATGCTGTGGACGGTGAGGTTTTTGGTGCGTCGAGGATAAGGTAAGAATGCGGTACCCAGTGACTCGCTTAATTGGTGCTATTATGCGGGCGACGCCCCGTCCAGGGCCGTCCTTGAGAGGGCCTCGACACCCTGTAGCTTTTGCTAGCAGCGGGGACGCGACACGACGAAGAAAGGGGCCGCGCTGCGCTTTGGGCTCCATGGCGGCACTAACCGCTGCTACTCTCTGCAGTACATAGGTAATGAAAAAGGATAAACATCCATTGAGAACATCGACGGCCGGGGGAGCGGCCCCACGGCGGCTGGACGATGGAGGAGTGGCGTGCGAAGTTTGTCCCGCGGTATGTACGAACGCAGATAGGGGGGACGTGCAAATTGTGAATGCTTCATTGGCTGTTATAATACGAGCTGCATCCATCGAGTGCCGACTACCTGGCATAATCGGACATGACACCCTTTGCTAAAACAGCCTCGCACATGGCAGCGGGAGCTCGGAATCTGCCTACGAAAACTCACCGACCTACATACATACTCCTCCTCTCGTCGACAGCAACTCAGCAACTCGACTGCCGGTTCAGGCTGGAAACCGGGCAGGCAGCCTTTACATACAGATGCTAGCAGGTTCAGTCCCGGCTTGGCGAACGGTCCGCGAAGCAACACATGGCCGGCGATAACTACCCCAATCTACCTACCTCCTCGCCTTGCCTTCCGCTCTGAGCTGCCGTGAGCCATGTGGGAACCTTGATGCACATAGACTTTCTGTCATCTCCCAAACGACGCCTTTTTCGAGATGAGGCATGTCTCTGCCAGCCGAGGCCTCGGGATACGCTCTGGTCGGGTGCTGTGTTTTTCCTACCTGTCGACACGGGTCGGTTAGGATGGCGATGTCGGCCAACATCTCTTCTTGTACTTCATTCACATCTGGCTTCGTGCATGAAGGTTATATAATCCTTCTCTACCCTTCCACGCCGTTCGTATCCTGCTCTCGGCTGTTGTTTGCTTCGACGCTCCCGTCGTAACTGCAACCCCCATCGTCGACGCGGATGTCGCCATTCGGCATTACCAGGTTGGTCGGTCTGTGGGCCATCTCCCCGACCAACTACCTGCCTGTCATTCTGCCAGTATCCTCGACATCTTTATCCAAAAGATAAGAGGACGAGACGGCCGTTCATACAGTAGAAACCAACAGCTTGAACAATGGATGCTATTCTTAGAACGAGCCAGTTCCCTCTAGAATCCTGGACCGCGTTCCGAACCACTATGTAGACAGATGACTCATCACCCGCCCCGCCACCAGCGCCACGTCATTCAGCCCGAGCCTCGACCCCGACTCAGCCTCACATCGCCACATCGACACCTCGTTCAACCTTCGACCCTTAGCCCACGACCCTCAACCCTCATCCATCATCCATCATCGCTCATCGTCCACCGTCCATCCGCAGAGACACACCCGCCATGGCCACCAACGCAAAGTACCAACCCGCGCCCCAGCGCGAGCCCGAAGACGACGACTACACTCACGCGCCCCCCGCCTACGCCGCCGCCTCGTCATCCGCCGCCCGCGACGAAGCTCAGGGTCTCTTTGGGGCCCCGCGCTCCAGCGAGGATAATCTTCCGGATGACTTCAAGGTGCTTCTTTTTCAAGTGACCCCTCCCCTATCATCTTTGTCGAGTTGCTGACAGCTTGTCCCTCAGTTCGGCGGCTCTGTCGCAGAAGCCACCGTCGACATCCGCAACCAGTTCATCCGCAAAGTCTACACCATCCTCACCATCCAGCTCCTCGCAACCGCTGGCCTCAGCGGCGTCTCCTTCTTCAACGCCTCGTACAAGTCGTGGATCCAGCACCACCCAGCTCTCGTCTGGGTTTCCGTGCGTTTTCCCTCCTCGAACCGTATCTCCCTCTGCCATCTCACGCTGACACTGCGTACAGCTCATCGCCTCCCTCGTTTTCATGGGCTTGACCTACTGGAAGCGCAAGTCGTACCCGACCAACCTCCTCTTCCTTACCGCCTTCACCCTCACCGAAGCCTACACCATCTCCGTCATCGTCTCCTTCTACAAGACCTCCATCGTCCTCAACGCCGTTGTCCTCACTGCTGGTATCTTCATCTTCCTAACCGCCTTCGCTTGCCAGACAAAGTACGATTTCACATCCTGGATGCCCTACCTCTTCGGCGCAGTCTGGGGCCTCTTCCTCTTCGGTCTCGTCGCAGTCTTCCTGCCGTACAACTCCACCGTCGAGCTCATCTACGGTGGCGTCGCTGCTCTCATCTTCAGCGCCTACATCCTCGTCGACACCCAGCTGGTTCTCCGCAAGCACCACGTCGAGGAAGAGATCGCCGCAGCCATCAGCCTGTATCTCGACATCATCAATCTGTTCCTCGCCATCCTGCGCATCCTCAACGGCCAGTCTAACAATTAGCCGGAAGAGCGACGGGTTGATGCCGGAAGTCTCGTCGCAATGTCGTCGAAATGAGGCGGCTGACTGACACAGGCTGGCTGACACAGTTACCGAGCCGGGAGTTGGAAGGAAACTCTGTCGTTTTTTTTCGGGTTATACGTATGGTTACGCTCGAAGTGTCAGGGCCGGTCAAATGAGCGCGCCACTTGTAACTCTCCTTTCGTCTTGTCTTAGTTTCATTTTCATGTTCTCTCGCCATCGCCGCGAGGTTCTATGTTATACGATCCTAGATTGACCTGAGGCAACCCTCAAGCCGGAATCAATGCTAAACCGAAGTCTTGCCATTATAAATTTGCCTCGTTCTTTAGACTTGCATCAGACATCACTCCAACAAAATAAAGAAGTCGATATTTGCATTAAAAGTCCTCGACAAGGCTAAAGGCGGCAACGACGAGAACACAAGTAGAAAGGCGGCAATCCGCACGATAAAGGGCCAAGCGGCAAACAGATGAAGGTATCGATGCACCTTAAATCGGGGCTTCTCGAGGCTGCCTTTCGTTGTTGCCCACAAGACTACGCATAGTCATGAGCCAACGCCCAGCCTCTCCTCCACCGCGTCCGCAATCACCATCCAGCCCGCGCGTAGCCCTCGCCAAGACACCATTCGGAACGTCGAAGGAGCAAGTCTTTTCCTGCCCCGTCGACTTCCAATTTCCGAGACGCCGCCTCGCAGTCCATGACCGTCTCACCACTGCGCAGTTGCAACGTGGTGGGCAAGCCGAGAAGGTGGAAAAAAGTAAAAATCGATTCGAGTTCGCTCAGCCAGGGGAATACTCTTGCCGCTCGCCTGTCAAGAGAAAGGGAGCGCGAACCAACGCCGAGAGCAATACATAGACCAACGTCGCACTGTTCAGGACCCGGCTCAAAGACCCCTCCTCCCACAGCATACCGTCGGGACTGAGGTCTATTCGGCAGCATCGCCGTTGGCCTCGGGTGCGGGCGTCGCGGACTGCGTGGCTTCGCGCTGCATGCGGGCCTCTATCTCACGCAGTTGCGACTCGCGGGCCAGGAGTTCCTGTCGTTTTTCGTTGATCTCGCGCTGCACCTTGAGCTCAATCTCGCGCAGCTTCTCCTCCTCACGTCGAAGCTGCTCTTCCTTGAGACGGACCGACTGGGAGGCGAGATCTTCGGGATTCATCGAGGTGTCGGCACTTTTCGAGTCATCAGCATCTTTTATCACGGCAGAGTCGAGGGTTCAACGTACTTTCCAGAGGCGCCGTCGACGCTCTTCGACAGCTTCTCGGTACGGTAATTTTCATAGAGAAAGTCGTGGGTGATTTCCTTGAGATCAGCCAAGTGGCTGTGTAGGAGGGCCGATCGAATGGCCAGGAAATCCGAGTGGCGGGGATTGTCGACCTCAACCACGCCCCAGGGATATTGGCGGGCGCGGACCTTGCGACCGCCAATGTCGACGGCATCTTCGGACCCGACAATAGCAAAAGGCATGAGCCCTCGCAGCTCTGCATTCTCTTCGACGGTGTCCTCGTCGTCCTCTTCAATGTCGTAGGGGAAATTGTAGACGGGGATTCTGTAATGCTCAATGTCCTCCATGACCAACTTCTTCGACTCGGCCAGCTCGGCCGGCGTGAGCGTATCGGAGCGTCCGATGACGGGAATGACGTTGACCCGAGGAGCGAGGCGCTTCATCAGTTCAATGTCGAGCTCGCGAAGGCTAGGCACACGTAAGAGCAGGCCAATTTCCAATAGAAACATAGAAGACACCTACCCATGACCGGTCGGCGTGATGAAGTAGAGCATGGCGTGGACTCGGTTGTCCCTGAAACGGGGGTTACGCTTGATGCGAGACTCCTCGGCCAGGATGTCATCGTATTGCCTCTCGAGGTAGCCGACAATTTCGGCGAAGCTGGTCCCCTTGCCGTTAGAAAGAGCTTTCAACGTGTGATAGGGAGTCGTTGACGACTTACCTAGCTTCGTTGTCGATCTGATCGCCGAAGCCCGGGGTGTCGACAATGGTCAGGGAGATACGCGTTCCCTCCTCGTCCAGCTCAAGCTCTAGAAGTGCAGCGGTTAGAAGAGGCGAGCGAATCCAGCTGGCAGGCCATGACTCACCAACGGTAACGGGCTTGATCTTAACGCCGTCTTCGACGTGAGCATCGTTGGCATCATCCGAGTCCTTGTGATGGAGCACGTCCTTTCCACAAAGGGTATTGACGAATGTGGTGCGGCCTGGTGAGAAGAAATTCAATAGGTCAGTGACGTGTGCCAAAAGGCCAGCTAACAGGCCGATGGGAGAGAAGGGGGGGAAAAAAGGTATGGGCGGTTTTCTTACCCGTTCCTGAAGCGCCGCAGACCATGAGGCAGAACTGGATGCCCTTCTTGACATTCTTCTTCCGGCGGAGCATCTTCTGCCGGGCAAGAGAGGGAATCAGCGAGTTCGGCTCAGCATCAGTGCCGAAAGATTCGGACGAGAAAGAGGCCTCGGGACAGGTCTCTCCGGGAGCAGCACGTACGGCTGGGGACGACATGGTGTCAGGAACGGGTTGAGCAGCGACGGCCGCGTGCGAGGTAGAGAGAGGGGGAGAAGAGGTGCGAAGACGGAGCGGCGCCTCGGAGCTGGGCAGAAGACTGTGATGATGACTGGGGCAGAGGATTGGATTTGGATCGCGGCAGACCGGGAGCAGCGTGTGATGGCTGGGAGTCCAAGGTGGTAAGGAAAAAGGGTGGAGAGGGCGGAAAGGGGCAAGGGAGGCGGTGGTGCCAGGTGAGGTTACTGAGGTACCTGCTCTCACGCAAGGCCTCAGCCCAAAGAGCGAGTACCCTGAACCGGCTGCCGTCGAGTGCCGGGCAGCGTACCGTGTCTCCTGGGACTGTGAACACGGTGCAGGCGCTCCCTGGATCGACTCGTCCGCCATTGATGAGGCCCGAGCCCGGAGGCGGGCAGGCAGGAGGGTGGCGGTATGAGCTGGCCTGCTGGCCTAGGTAATCTCGCGCCCTGGCCCTTGAGGCTTGCGTCGTTGTCTAGCAGCGCCGACGATGCCGGCACGAAGCCTTTTTTTTTTTTCCTTTCCATTATCTACCGATCACCTCCTAAACGTACGGGAAGAAGGGCACTGTGCTGCGTGTCACAGACTTGAGAAGCCGGAGATGGACCTGACCTGTTTATCCAACACCGATCCCTACGGCGGGTCTTGGGGTAGACCTAGCCTGACATGATGACGGCCCCCGGAATTGCGACCGGCGGCAAAGGCTGCAGCCAGGCAAATGACAAGGAGCTTCTTCCCACGTCCCTTGACCGTGTCAACCTCGGCCAGGTACCTTGCCCACGGCTAGCCGTTCTGGGGCAGGCGGTAGTTCCTCGGGAAGCCGGTGTCCGTCCATCGCGACGCCGACCCTGGCCTTGTCCGCAAGGCGCATGTTGTTGTTCGGGGTGCTCCACCGAGCGATGGAAAGGGGAAAGCCAGCACGCATGCGAGGTGCCACCGCGGCGCGTGTTATAAGCCGGGCAACGATGGCATTCTCCTCCCCCTTTCCTTCCGCCCCCCTGCCATGTCGGAATCGACAGCGATGCGTCTCGGTGACGGAACAAAGTCTTTGTGCATGGAGCAACGAGGTAAAACTAGAGAATGCTGCCTCGCTCATCTTGTCGACTTGTCTGACTCGCTCCACTGACGAGCGTTGCGCTGTGGCTGGTGCCCTTCTGCTGCAGGTTGCACGGCGCCACATGTGGCTCGTGCCGGGAGCCATCTCGGCCCGTCCAGCGAATGACAACCTAATATCGGCAAGGCTTCGCGATGACGGCGAACGTGACTTTCTGACCGAGCCATTCATTCCTCCTCGTTGTCGTTCACGATCACTTCCACCATAACTGTCGTCGTCGTCATCACCATCCTCGACATCTTATCAACAAGTCCTTCACTTGCCTTGCGACTGTTCTCCACTCTTGTCGGGTGACTCGACAGCCCATCGCATCACACCACACGCCGGGCTGCCCTCGGACTGCCCCATCATGCGCATCTTCGCGGCTTCATAGCATTAATCAGGCTTCGACCACCTGTCTCTCTCTATCCCTCTTCCGAGTTTGACACCTGTTAACCCGAGCCATGAATGTCCGCCCACCAATAGAGTCGTCGAACCCCACGACGGTCTTGTCCGTCTCCTTCAACAATGACTCCAGCTGCTTTGCCGTCGGTCTCGAGTCTGGGATTTGTGGCGAGTTCTCCCTGTCTCTCTATTCGCGCACTGCGTCCCGGCTGACGTTTATCCTACCCAGTCTTCCACACCAAGTCCTGTCTGCTCAAAGCCTCTCGAGGTAAGACTCCCGCGCACCCCCAACTTAAAATCCTTCCAGCGCTGATGGACGAAACTCAGACTTCAATGCCGGCATTGGCCTCGTACAGATGATGGGAAAGACAAACTACCTGGCTCTTGTCGGCGGCGGTCGTTCTCCGAAATTCGCAATGAACAAGGTGAGGCCAGCTCGGCCAGCTCTAGCCGTGGGGACTGACGTCCGCGCAGGCTATAATATGGGATGACATGAAGGGCAAGGTAGCGCTCGACATCACCGCGCTCAGTCCCATCCGCGGCATCAGGCTAGGCCGCGAGCGCATTGTCGTCGTTCTCCAGGCCAGTGTGCGCGTCTACGCCTTCGCGAAGCCCCCTGAGCTTCTCAACGTCTACGAGACAGCCGACAACTCCCTCGGCCTCTGCTGCCTCGCCGGAAACAAGGCGGCCTTCCCCGGCCGCACCTCTGGTCAAGTCCAAGTTGTTGACCTAGCGACAGGAAACGTCAGCATCTTCCCGGCGCACTCGTCGGCCCTCAAGGCGCTCCAGTTGAGCTCCGACGGTGAGCTCCTTGCCAGCGCCAGCGAAACGGGTACCCTCATCCGCGTCTACTCCACCAGCAACTGTGCCCGCATTGCCGAACTGCGGCGCGGCATCGATACGGCCACCATCTTCTCCCTCGCCTTCTCCCCTTCAGGCGCCATGCTAGCCTGCACGTCCGACAAGTCAACACTCCACATCTTCGATCTCCCCAATGCCAAGCGACATCAACAGCCGGGAACGGACGGCGAGGCCGGCAAATGGGGCATCCTGGCCAAGATCCCGCTCATGCCGCGCGTCTTCTCCGACATCTACTCCTTCGCATCTGCGCATTTCGAGGCCGGCGACGGCGCCATGGTGGGGGGCATCCCCTTCGTCGAGGGCACCATGCTCGGCACTACGAGGCCGCCCAAGGGTGTCATCGGTTGGATCGGCGAGGACAGCCTTGCCGTCGTCGGCGCGGGCCAGGACGCCCGGTGGGAGAAGTTTGTCGTGCTTGACGGCGATGACGGCAGACGGCACTGTGTCCGCGAGGGCTGGAAGCGCTATCTGGGTAATACGTGATTTGTAGGATCAAGGACGGCGGCACTGGCGGTGGTTGAGTGGACTTTGCATGTTGGCGTTGCATGAGGGCGTTGGAGTGAGGTTTGCTTGACCGATATCGGCCCAGCTTTACTGGATTTGTTGATTATTTGTTCTATTCTATTGACACCATCAAGCCTTGTAGTGGTGTTCTGATATGTTCAACCACACTGCTTGAATACAAGCCTTTCTCAACTTGGACGCCGCCGTGGCGAACGGCTTCTACGTCCCCCGTGATGATGCTTGTCTCGTCCATGCCGCCGATCCTCCGAGTAGTCTTCGTCGCGTATTCGACGTCTGCGCCTGTCCATCCCATCTTCATCACGGTCATGATGGCCTTTCCGCCGGCGATACCGCTCCTCGTCTGCAGAATCCCTCCGCCTATCCATGTCATCTCGATCGTGGCCTCTGTCATCGTTATCCTCTCGTCGACGGTGCCGTTGCCTATCTCTGGAACCCTCCCGAGTGCTGCGGCGTCTATCTCTATCTTCACGCCGCCGGTCAGTTTCTCGGGGCGAGCGGTCTCGCCGCGGAGGACTGTCGCGATCTCTGTCGCTGTCGTGCCGTCGTGACCGGTGAGATAAATGGTGATGGCTACTTCTGTGTCTTCGCTCCCTTTTGTCAGACCGTCGCCTCGCCTCGTCGACTTCCTTCTTCTTTTCCTCGATGAGGTATTGTTTCATAGGGTCGTCGTCGTCGTGATCCCGCTTTAGAGCTTCTAGTTGCGCTTCTTCTGGAAGAAGAGGTCGAGACTTAATCCTATCCCCACCTTCACCCTCGCTGCTCTCGTCATCGGACAGAGATCGGCCCTCCTTGCGCTGCAAGTCCTCCCAGCCGACCTTGAATTCTTCCTGGTCCTCATCGTCTCGAGGTTTGTACCGGGCGTGGTCTACGCTTATGGTTCTCCCCAAGATATCAGCGCCGCCGAGGTTGTCGACGGCGAGGTCGGTGCTGCGCTGGTCGTGGTACTTGAGCCAGCCGAAGCCCTTGGACTTGCCCGTGTCTTTATCGCGCGCGAGCTTGATGAAAACGGGCTCGCCGTACTGAGAGAATATGGTGATGATGTCGCCCTCGGAGAGCTCGTATGGCAACCCGCCAAAGTAGATAAAGGCCGTGTCACGATAGTCGGTGTGCCAGGAAGCTTCCGGGGAGCTGCAGGTTTGGTCAGTTACAGTCAGCGGCGGGGATGGCGTGTCATCGTACACTCCTTGTTCAATCTCCTTTTCGTTGAGCGCCTTGATGGCGCGGATTTTGTTCATCTCGCCCAATCCTGGAGGAAGAAATGAGGCTGCAGCTGATGAGGCTTCGGTCGGCAGCCGGTGATGGCATCAGTGGGTTTTGGCACTCCGGGCCGGGTCAACATGTCTCCGCAGCCGGCCATGAAAGCTCCCGCCCCACAGGATTAGCGGAGGCGATGCGGCCCCTTGAGGTATTGGAAAGGCGACGACATTCGTTGATGATTCCACTGCAGCGCCTGTCGACCGGCCATGTCACATATCAGCTGCTAGTCTTTGACGTTTCTCGTCGCTCTCTGCTTACGATAGACGCTCTTCGCTGCCATGTCGCCCTGATTAGACGACTCCTCCAAGCAAACCGACGCGTCCTCCCTGATCGTTCCACGATCCAGCGCGAAGCACTTCCTCGTCGACGACCACGAGCCGCGAGCCTGCCGTCATGGCGGGCGGCAACCAGCGAGGGTCTACGTACACGTCGAAATCTACCGACTCGGCCGGCCGCAATGGAGCTCCGCAGCGGAATCTATGGACGTCGATGCTCGAGTCTGTCGCCAGCGGCAAGAAGCTGCCGGATAAGAACATTCTAGTGTTGGGTAATATATAGGCTATCGTTATCTGGACTCTCAGCTTTGTTGCTGATGCTATTCTTGCAGGTGGAACTCCCGAATCGCAGCGAGACTTTATCGACTCCTTGTACGAGGCGCCGTCGAAACGCAGCTCCGACAGACAGACAGCCCCTCCTGTGGCCAATAGCTTCGCTTTGGGCTACACATACTACGACGTATTAGACGCCGATCAAGATGGTGGGTTTTTCACGCGAGACCAGACGAAAGCACCGCTAATTCGCTCGGACAGACACTCTGGCCCGTGTGTCCCTCTACCTCCTCTCGCAGCCTTCAGCCGAGTTCGCCCCCTTGGTCTCTCCTTTGCTCACGCCCGAGGCCATACCGAACACGGCACTCGTCGTCCTTCTCGACTGGGCCGAGCCGCATCTGTGGTTGCGTCAGCTCTGGAGCTGGATACAGGTCCTCGAGCAGGTGATGCGGCAAACGAGCACCGAGGTCCGCAATGAGATGGAAAACGTCATGGCCTCTTGGAAAGAAAGGGGTCGAGGAGGCGCGACTGTCAACCTCGACGGCACGACGACTGCGACGGGCACCGCCGGCGACGGAGACGGCTTGCTGCCTGTCGGGCCCGGGGAATGGACTGACCCTCTTGGCCTTCCGCTGTGTGTAGTTTGTCAAAATGTGAGGCAATCTCTTACTAGCCCAAGCGCTCGTGGCTGATGACTGGTGTGAAGGCACAAGTGATGGAGTTTCTCGAGAAGAACAAGGGATGGCGAGAACCCGACTTTGACACGGTTCTGCAATACCTACGGACAGTCCTACTGCGGCGTAAGAGCTCGTCGTCCGATCTCTTGTCTTCTCTACGCTGACACAGTTCGCAAGACGGCGGCTCTCTCATCTACACTTCGCAAAACACCCCCTCACAACTGCCCGTCCTCCTCCACTCCACCCTTGGCATCACATCTCTGCTAAAGCGCCAACCGCTGAAGCACAACGTCATTGACCGCGACAAGATCGTCGTGGCCCCCAATTGGGATTCCTGGGGCAAGATCCGCATTCTGGGCGGCACTTTTGACGCTGAGCTCGTCTCACAAGGCTGGGAAGAGGACATTAAGCTGCCGGCCGGCTCAACTCCACCAACAATAGAAGACGACGGCGACGACAGCGCGACGGACGCAGAGGACGGCAACAGCAAGGCTCCTCAGCGCGGCCCCAGCGCCATCGCCCAGTACGAATACTGGTGTCGCAACCCCAACAGCGGCGGCCTGGCCGTCGTCGAGAGCGCAATGGACGATGGATCCGCCGTCGCCACCGAGAGTGAAGATCCGCAGGCTTTCCTCGAGCGTCAGCTCAAGATTCTCGAGGCCTTTAAGACTAAGACGGCTTTGCCGGAAAAATCGGCCGACAATGCTTCGGCGGCGCGGAGGCTGGACCTCGGCTCCGACGAGAAGAGCGTCAACGACCATATTGGGCCGGTGCAGTTCAACATGGGTGGCATTCAGGTCGATGCTGACGATATGTTACAGCGGCTTAAGGTTGGTTTCTCCCATTGGGGTCGCCTTCGTCAATGGCCCCTAGTTACCATACTCCGGCTCGTGACGGCTAACATCTTCGATGCAGGACCGCAACGCCCGCGTCGCATCCTCGTCCCCCCCCGAAGACGCCGACACAGCCAGCCCAATTGACAGCCTGACCAAAGACTACGACACGGAGCAGCTGCAGAACTTTTTCAGCGGCCTGATGAATCGGACGGCGGGGTCGGGCGATAGCCCCCGTGGCTGAGGCCTCGTCCGCGGGTGTCTTGTGTAGAGGGGAGAGGACGGACGGGCGTAAGAGGGGGTTGGGGACGCGATAGTCTGATAGATACCCGTGCTAATGAAGATTTCGTTGACTTGGGATATGCGGGTGTAGGGTATATGAATAGATGTTGTGATGTTGATGGCGTGGCTGGAGACCCTCGTCTTGCTGATGAACTGGCTCTTGAACTTGTAGGTCGACTACCTGAATGACAGCATGGGATTCCCATCTTGCGACTCCCGGTGCATTCAATACAGCACCAGTGTCAAAGATGAGAAAGAGGACAAGACTTTTACTGTCAAGTCAGTTTAATAGGTATGCTACCGCAATTAGACATGGAAGAACACGAGTGATGCATCCTCTCACGAATACCAATGCTCCAGCAACCGCCCACCAACAACCCTACCCCAACCTAGCAGTAACAACACAGCCCAACAACCCAGGAAACAGCCACGGGTGCTGCAGCAGCTCCGCCTCGAAAGCGTTGATGGTGCTCCGCGCGAGAGCCGAGTAACGCTCGCTGCCGACGAGGGCGCCAAGTCGGAAGAGATTCGAGGCCGAGACGGCGTTGATGGAGGGCAGCGACGTGTCCATGCCGTCTTTGAGGCGGAGGATGGCGTGCGCGCTTGTGGCCTTGGTGGTGAAGAAGCCTCCGGCCGTGTCGTGGAATAATCGGATTTGCATCTCTGCGAAGCGGTCAGCAAGATTCGGAGAGAAGAACTGGATGCTGACCTTGGAGCGTTGCGGCAAAGTCGACGAGGGTATTGTCCCCCGTCACGCCGTGCAAGTCCAGCAGCCCGAGAATGAGATAGGCGTAATCGTCAGCGAAGCCCTCGGTGGCCCTACCAAGCCTCCAGATCCTGTACAGCACGCCCGTCTTTCCGTCCCAGAGGTTCCTCTTGACAAAGTCGACCGTTGCCATGGCCATGGACAGGCATCTCTCGGCCAAGGTTGGATTGGCAGACTTGAGAGCCGTGACCGCTTTGGCCAGGGAAGATACGGCCAGCCCGTTCCAGCCCGCGACTACCTTGTCGTCCAACTCTGGTCGAGGCCGCTCCTTATCCCTCCTCGACTTAAGTTCGCGCTTGGCGATGCTGATATACTGCTCCACCATTTCGACGGACATTCCAAAGTACTCGGCAACTTCGTCAGTAGAGCTGACAATTCTGAGTATATTCTGTTTGGCAAACTCGTCGTTGAGGTCAAGATTTTCGTCCACGTTTCCGTTCTCTTGCACGTCCCAATACATGGCAGCAACCGGACTGATGTTCGGATCAACGACATCGAGAACGGAGTCAAACTCGCGTCTGGTCCACAGATAAAATGCCCCTTCTCTCATGTCCTTGTCGCCTCGCCTGTAGTGTGTATCGGCGGCTTCGCTCGATAAGAGGCCGCCGCTCGTGAGGGCGACGGGTTCCGTAGTCAAGTATTCGACGAGTTCGACGACGACGTCGAAGAATTCGCTTCTGATTTGACCGCCCGAGAGGCGCCATGCGTCGAGGTAGAGGCCCAAAAGTAGCGAGTTATCGACAACGAGCTTCTCAAAGTTGGGGATGCTCCAATCTGGAGTGACGGAGCAGCGCGCGAAGCCTCCGCCTCCGAGATGGTCACGGAGGGCGCCGTCCCGGATCTTTCGCAGCGTGTGGAGCGCCATCTTTGCTGCATGCTGGCACTCTTCTTCCCCGACCACGTCCTGAACAGGGCTCGGATAGCTCTGTAGCTGCAGCAAAAAGGCGAGCCTTGGCGGCGTCGTGAACTTGGGTCCCGGGCCGAAGCCCCCGTAAACCGGATCGAAGTTGCCGGCAAGGTGGGTGTAAGCCTCCTCCAGCTGGTCGAGGTCCAGCTCGCTCGACACGGATACGTCTCGTTCATGGCTGGCGTGGGAGAAGCCCGGGTTCAGCCAACCTGACGGCACGACTGATGATGGGTGGGCTGGGATTCCACGCGTGCCCAGAGTGCCCTCGGCGGCAAACTCTTTAAGTTGGCTCAGAACCTCGGTCGCCTCTGTGCGGCATCTGACTTCCTGTTCCCTCCAGATGTCGCTGACCTTTTTCAGGATGGTGAGAAAGTCCGGCATCGTCTCCTCCTCGGCAACGGTCCGCCTCGTCGAGCCAGGGCCAGACCAGAATGTGCCACCAAAGACGGGCTCCAGTTCAGGTGTGAGAAAGAGATTGAGCGGCCAGCCTCCAACGCTACTGACGGCCTGGACGTAGTTCATGTAGATGGTGTCGATGTCAGGTCGCTCCTCTCGATCGACAATGACGGGCACGAATTGGTCATTGAGTATCTCGGCGCATTCAAGATTCGAGAAAGACTCGAGAGCCATTACGTGGCTGACTGCCGGAGACATGAGCCATCAACAGAGAGAGCATCAGCGAGAAGGAGCTTGACCAACAGTGACAGGCTCGATATCCGATATGAAGAAAGATAAGCTTGTTCTCTGCTGCGGCACGCTCCACGCTGAGAGCGTCTAGGAGCTGCCATTTCACCGGGCTACCTCCAGCGCCCCTCACAAAGGGGCTGTTGCTGGAGCTGGTTCGGTTCAGAAGAACCGGCTCGCATTTTCGTGACGGTCTGCCGTCGGCTAGATGATAGTCAGCGTCGGCCGAGGCCGCTAGCTGAGACATGCTCAAGCCTGCACTCTAATAAGGACGAAGCCGAGATGGATGCAACGGTTTCCACGATGAGCTCTGCAACTTGATTTGGTTCGAGATTCCGCCGAATTCTCGCAGTAGCTACTGACGATTGACGTATGTCCAGGAGCTCGAGTGTAGCAGGAGCCAGTTAAGCCCAATGCCGGCAACTTGAGACATGAAGGTTTTGATAGTCTGGGACGTCGTCGGTCTTCGGCAGGAGAGAAGATCCGAGAGGATGGAAGTTACCTAATACGGACTTCCCCTATCGATAGGCGCTGGAGAGCGAAGGCGGCTCTTGAGACTCGTTTGCCTTGGCTCGCCTCACTTGTGACTCTCTCCGCCTCAAGCTCGAGCGGCTCTCTGGCGTCGCCATGGCCGAGCCGACATATACGGTATACGTTCGGGTGCCTATCCCGCGCGGAGACTTTGTCGATCCGCCGCAGGTGCGTCACTGGGCATCCAGCATCATCGACTGGCGGCCGGCTGACTCGGTTTCAGGTGCACTGGGACTCGTCCAGAGACGAAGACCTCTGGAAGATCCTCTCTGGAGCTTCCCAGACGGATCCCGACTGTGGGTGCTTCCTGTTTATCGGTTGAGAGACGCTACTAACAGTAGAATAGGGCACCAGGTGTTCGTCTCTCTCAGCGGTCGTGGCCGCGAGGCCGAGATGCTGACTTCTCGCAGGGCTCTGGGTTTCCAAGTCCCCGTCGACTTCTTGCTCCAGCAGGTAGCCTTCTTGACGGAGCGGCACGCCTCTCAAGTCCGCGCCCAGGTTCGCAAGGCAACGGCTGCTGCCAGGGGGTCAGCCGCGCCCTCGCCTATACCGAGCTCCGACCACCCGCGGACCACGTCGGCCTTGTCGGTCCAGCGCGACTCGCCCATCCCACGCCACGATGCGGGCGTCGCCTCTTCTCTCCCCGGCTCTGGGCGACAGGCCGTGTCTCGCAATACGTCCACCCATACAGTCGGCCCTCGCGACGCCAGCGGCGCCTCGGTGAGGCTACCCGCCACGGGCGCTCCGCCGGATCGTAGGCGTCTTTCTTCTCTGCCAATACCGCCGACGCCACCGGCAACCGTCGACCAGCGACGTGCGTTGACGCCGGGGCCTGCAGTGTCAGCGACGGCCACCTCATCCGACGAGGACGACGATGACGAGGACGACGACGACGATGATGACGACAACTCCAGCCCTGCTCAGTCTCGCATCATCCGGCGGCCGCCCCGGTTCCAGCAGGCGGAAGCTGCCCAGGCATACCGCGGCGCGGGAGGCGACGGCGACAGCGAGGAAGGATCGGAGCCCGCCTTTCAACCCTATCACCCGACGTCGGACGTATCTGGTGGCCAGGACCTGGCGTCGACACTCAAGGGCGACGGCCGCATCGTAAGAGAGGGAGCTCATCAAGGCTTCCGCAAAGACGCAACGCTGCAGTCCCACATGTCAGACTCTTCGGCGGGCTCAGGTGCTAATCTTCAGCGACCGAACAGACCGCGCGAGCAGAAGACGGCTGGCCCTCGGTCGCCACGTCGCGCCGTCGGGCTTCGCGGTAAGGGCAAGGCGGTTTCGCACGAGGGCAGCGACGGGACGCCAAGTATGGGCAGCAGCTTTAGCGATCTCGATGGTAATGACCACCCCCCCTCGCCTACATAATCTCTCCGACTAGACAACGGGCTAACATCAAGTGCGGCAGATTCCGTGACGCAGTCGGCGCTGGAGGAAGCGCTGGCCAGCCACATGAACCGCGGGGCCATCAGCAGCCGCTTCAGCATCACCCAGGCCTTTCGCAGCCGCTACAATACCGGTCCGGGCCAGTGAAGACGCGGGAGACTGCTTTGTTTGAGGGTTTGGGCGTCGAGGCTGGATATACCTGGGCAGGTAGTACAAGGCGTTTGACGGAATAAAGGATCTGGTTGTACGAAGTGTCATTTCTTGTTTGTTCCGATGCAAACGAGATGCCTATCCGGATTTTTGAAGATCTCGAATTTGTGTAATTCTTTCCGGCTTGAGTGAACTGGCACTTCGTATCATTTGCTCTACATCTCTTTCGTTATAACCATTTCTAAAAAGGCAAACTTCTTCTCCTGCCACTGGCTTTCTCAGTGGCTACCACCAAGCCGGCTGCATTTTCCCGGATCCCATTTTCGGGTTATTCCTCCCCCCTCCAAACCCCAACAAACCACCTCCAAACTCCTCCCACCAAGCTCGCTCGGCCCACACCCAACAGCTCGCCATGTTCCGCCGTCACTGGTCTGGCCTCCCCAAGGAGGTCTTCTTTCCCACCGATCTCAAAGAACTAGGGTAAGAGTGGTGGTGAATGAGGGGGTGCGCGCAGATGCGGTGCTGAAAGCTGAGGGTTGCAGATACTTCGTCAACGACGACGATGAGATTCGCAATATAGAGGCGCCGGATTTCTACTTCAAGTTCTTTCTTGATCATAATAGTCGCATCAACCATCGGCAGCGCTTTGTTTTCGATCGTGAGGAATTTCGCTGGTTGTGTTTTCGGCCGTTGAGACTGACGGTTGGTAGATGCGTTGGAGGATATCGTGCACCTTCGTCTCGAGAAGCTGGGGCTTAACAAGGTGCGGCTTCCACTTGGAGTGAAAGAAGACGAACGCCATGTCCCCATCATGGCCAGCTCCGACATTGCCAGCAAGTCGCACGTCATCCTCATCATCGGCGAACCGTGCCAGGAACTCGGCGTGCTGGCCAAACGCGTGGCCAGCGGACGCGGAGGCATCGACAAGGGCTCCATGGTGTCGGTTGTGCGCGCGTTGCAGAGACAGCCTTCTTCGGCTGACGATGCTGCCGCGCCGGGCATCCTGCTCGCCAACCCTGGACAGCTGCACTGGTGGCCTGAGGGACGACGCGCCTTGACCACCGTTGCGAAGGATGCGGTGCCGTTGCCTTCGCTTGTTCATCGGGGGTCTCGCTTCGTGTCTGGTCTTCATGATGTGCCGCTCAATGAGGATCCAGAGGCGCATGTGCGATATGTTTGTCGCCAGGTTGTTGAGAGGCTGGTTAGGCCTGATGCGCGCATCTCCCTCGTTGCTATCGGTCAGTCTTGCGAGCTATTGACGCAATATCTCGATGACGCCGACAACTGGGCTGCTTGGGAGAGTCGTTTGAACTCGATGCTTCTGCTGGGCCACTTGTGGTCAGACGATGGACTCGGCAACCCAGCCCTCAAAGATTTCCTCGCCAAGGTGAGTACCTCGCTGAAATTACACTTATGGTATACACTCATCCTTTTCTCCGCAGCGAACGCGCGCCTACCTCGTCTCCGACCTCCCGCTCGACCTGCCCCTAGCACCACCAGCAGGCAATGCCGACGAGGGCATCCCCAAACTCGGCTGCCCATGCTACTCCTCTTCGGAACCCTTCTACACTGAGCTCATACTCATTCGCGCCCTCGAGTCCGTCTGCAGTTACATTCAGGCTGCCGCTACGACACCCGGCTTTGAGAACCCGCCGATTGTGGTCACGAAGAGGCCGCCGCCGGACGAGGTTGCTGAGGTGGATTGGGAGAAGATTCCTCAGGAGGAGAAGCCGGTCGTCTATGTTCACGAGGTGACCGATGATTAATGGGTGGCATGCTCAGGCTGGGTTGGGATTCCTACGTATTTCGTACATCATCTTAGAGGCTCTAGTTCCCTCAAAGGAAGGGCGATATCACGAAGATGGATATTCACTCCATTGAGAAACGAACCTGGCGAATAAAACAAGACGCTGGCAGAAAGCAAAAGATTTCCATCCCTCATGCCCTGAACAGAGAAAGAACCCCCCCCGACTGTGCCTCCAGATCATCATTCAGCAGCTCCTTCGCCCGATCTGCCCGCGCCTCCACCGCAGCCTGCTCGCTCCTCCAACGACTGTTCGCCTCCTGCGGTTCCTGCACGCGCCAGAAAGGCAACAGTCCCGATCTGCTTCCGCTCTTTTCCCTCTTGGCCTGTTCGGCCTCGGCCAACTGCGCCGCCATGGCCGACCAGTTATTCAGACTTGTGGCCAGACATTCTCGACATCTCTGCTTTGCTTCCTTTTCCATCTTGGCTAGACTGCCGTCGCGGAGCTGCTCTTCTGCAATATCGACGGCGTCGCGCGTCCACGCCAGGCCGTTTGTTCGCGAAGAGGTGGCGAACAGTATCTCGCCGATGTAGAGGTGTAGCGCTGCTTCTTGACAGCGCTCGAGGGTGTTGCGCCACGGTGGTCTGGTGCCGTCCCCGGGGGATTGGGGATATGGCGGCTGCTTGAAAAAGCCCGTCACTTGATCGACGAAGGACGGAGGTGGGCGGGACGACGTTGGAGGAGGGGGCGTGTTCGAGAGACGGCGGCGTGCTTGGAGGAGAGAGACGTACATGGGGAGGGCTGATGAGAGTTGGCCTTTGCGGGCCTTGAAATTGGCGATTGCGGTGAGGACCTCGAGCATATTGTCCGACGGCGGCTCGCCTTCGTTTTTAAGGACAAGCGTTTTCGTGTCGTAGGGCAGACGAGCCGGCTCAATCTTGTGGGTCGCCTCAGCCAAGGCCAGGTCATACAAGGCCTCGGCCTGCTCGACCTGATCCTTGAACTGCATGAAGCTGGCGTACGCAAGCGTGGCATCGACCCTTTGCCTCTGCGTGAAGCCTTCTGTCGCGAGCATCTTCATGTACCAGCTCTCGGCCGAGGGATATGCCAGCTGGCAGTCCTCCGCCCGCGGGACACCCGAGGCTCCGGACCGAATTGGACGCGGCCGAGGATTCGAGGGCCCGAAGACGCATTCAGGGGGGACGGTGACTTTGAGTAGGCGATCGTAGAGCCATCCGTCGACGTGCTCGGCCGCCTTTGCTGCCAGCATGATGGCATCAAAGTAGCCCCTCTGCCATTCCTCGGTTTTTGCCGAAATATCGCGCGGTAGAAGCTCGTCTGCGTCTTCCAGCGTCAGGTCCGGATCCGCGAGTGTCGGGTTCGGCTTGCCAGCCAGCTTGACGATATCCTGGCCATCATAATCGGGGTTTTCCAGCCGACTGACGACGCGCCTCGCCGCCTTGAGGGCATCAGGCCAGTCAGAGCCCGCGCAGTGATGAGCATAAAGCAGAGACTGCCTCGTGCTCCAGCGCCACTCTCGTGGTGTCGGATGCCGGCGCTCTCTCTTCTCTTGCTCGATGGCCCACATGATGAAGATGACGGCCATTCCGCAACCCCAGATGCTGAGCGTGTAGCGGACCATTAGCTTGGCCTCTTTGCGAAACCATTGCCTCCGCGCGGAGATGAATCTTCGTCCCGCCGGACGGCCAGTGGCTGTGGGAGCGGAGAGAAACGGAAGGGAAGGCCGCGCCTGGTTTGTCGCGCTTCGAAGGCCGATCGTCGGAGTGAGAAGGCGGGAGCCGGTCGCCCGAGGGTAGAATCGGCCGGCGAGTAGCCGAGGAGGCATCGCGAGTTGTGTCGCGGAGCCGCAGCTCTGGGCTCTGGGATTTGGTGTCTGTTGGCTGAAGCTCCGCATCAGGTATCGTGGGATCGGATCTTATCGGATTGTTATGGCTGACTAAGCGATCAAGTTAAGAAAGCCTCAACTCGTGTGGTGAGTCGAGGCCTCGACGATGTAGCTCGTCAAGCACAGCATGTTTCGATGAACGCGTCACTTTTTCACTCGCAGCAATCTCAGCTGCTCGCTACAGCTGTAATATCCGGAGTGGCTGTTGCGTCGCTGATACTCGGATATCAGGCTCTGGAGAGACAAGTCAGACTATCGGCACTCAAGAGCTCGATTCCCTCGCAGGCAGACAATAACACTGGCACAAAGGAGGTCAGCCGCATCCAATCCGACTGCCGCACTGGATAAGAAGCTGATAGGAGCAGCTCAATGTCGTTTCAGCAACCGACGAGGATGCAAAGAGCCTGGAATTGGCGCGGCGAGCGCAGGCGGGAGACTTTGACGAGGAACTGATCACGGAGCAGCTGGCCAGGAACCGTGTCTTTCTCACGCCAGAAGGTCTCGAGAAGCTGCGTAATGCATTTGTCATCATCGTTGGATGCGGCGGAGTTGGCTCGCATTGCGCCGCGTCGCTGGCCAGATCAGGCGTCTCCAAAATACGCCTCGTCGACTTTGATCAGGTCACGCTGAGCTCTTTGAACCGGCATGCCGTCGCGACGCTTGCCGACGTCGGAACTTCAAAGGTTCAGTGTCTCCGACGCCGACTCGCTGCCATTGCGCCCTGGGTTCGCTTTGACTTGCGGCCGGAAAAGTTCGATGTCGCAGCCGCTGACGGGCTGCTCGGTCCGTGGAGGGATGGACGAGCGCCTGACTTCATCGTCGATGCTATTGATAACATCGATACAAAGGTTGAGCTACTGCATATTTGCTACGTTCGTGGGCTGCCCGTCATCAGCGCCATGGGAGCTGGCTGTAAGAGCGACCCGACCCGTATCGTCATTGGAGACGTGGGCACTAGCCAGGATGACCGGCTGTCGAGAGCGACGCGGCGGCGGCTGAAGCTTCTTGGCATCACCAGCGGCATTCCCGCTGTGTACTCGACTGAACAGTCTGGTGAGGGCAAAGCCGAGTTGCTACCCCTGCCGGAGGACGAGTTCCAGAAGGGATCCGTCGGCGACCTGGGAGTGATGCCAAACTTCCGTGTGAGGATTCTGCCGGTTTTGGGGACCATGCCGGCCATCTTTGGTCTCACAGCGGCGAACTATGTCATCCTTGCCATCGCCGGTTATCCCATCACCTACGCCGTGGCCAAGGGGCGGGATAAGATGTACGACAGCATTCTCGCCTACGTTCAGGGCTTCGAAGAGAGGCTTGCGAGACTATTCCATCCGGACTTGACGGGTTTGAAGACGCCGCTTACGGCGGGCGACGTCGCCTTTGTGTCGGAAGAGCTGTACCAAGCCCGCAGCATCGTGAGCCGCATCTCCACCAAGTTGGTACTCATTCGCTGGCGCCGCCCTGAGACTACCAACGTGAGAGTGATTGGCGAAGGCAACAACATTCAGAGGTCCTCGACGTTGCGCTTGTGTGACCTGGTCTGCATGACCAAAGAGGAGGCTCTGCGACACGAGAAGGAGATTATGATGGCGGGGAGGGCGCTTCGTGAGTTGTACGATGATGAGACGATTGAGAGGGTTGAAGCGAGGCTCTCCGAGGCGGCGACATATGAGCGCTTCAGATGAGGTTGTGCCAGCAAAGACTGTTCACCGGTCTTGTCTTGTTACGTGCATATCTACAGGTTAATCCGGAAAGTGATGATAACGCCTTATGTCACGAGGAGAAGGGTAGGAAGAAGAAGAAGAAGAAGGGGACAACTGAAAGATGTCGAAGACGAAGTAAGAGGAATTTACCTAACTACATATCCAGAGAACAGGGCTAGGTTACACGGTAAGGGGGTAACAGCGACTTTTAAGGCGTTATAATCATTTTCCGGATCGTCCTTCGTACTGTTTGTCGTCATCCTTTCAGCGCTACACACTAACCATCGATCGATTCAAGACCAGCTTAACCCTCAATCACGAACAGAGAAACAGAAATCTACGCCGCCTCTCCAACCACATCTCAAATCTACACCCCAGCTCCCGCTCAAACGCCTTCAGCGAACGACAACCCCCCCGCCTCAACGTCAACCGATACAGCTTGCTTCAAGCCGCAGACCTCGAATAACCGTACCGGCGTCAGGTCCTTGGGCGTACCGACGATGCCCTTGGTCTTGAGAAGCATCAGCGTATCCCGGATGGCTCGGTAGGCGGGCGCAAGGCAGGCAAAGGAGAAGATCATGATTCTGAAGCCCATCTGACGGGCCTCGTCGACGGTAATTGTTGGGCTGGCTCCGTTCTCGACGCTGTTGAGGAGCAGTGGCCAGGGAGCCAGGTCGCGGACTGCCCGTGCTGCCTGCTCCTTGGACTGGAAGCCCTCGATGAGACCGACATCAGCGCCAAGATCCCGCGCCGTTCTCAACCGCTCGATACACTCGTCGTATCCCAGCGTCTGCAGCGCGTCGGTCCGTGCGATCAGAACAAAGTCGGAGCGCATCCGTACGCGCGCCGCGTGGGCGGCTCGAATCCGCATGTAGTACTCGTCCCTCGGCACCACCTTTTTGCCTGCCAGGTGGCCGCATCGCTTGGTCAGGACCTGGTCTTCTAGATGGGCGCCGGCGACGCCGGATCGGATGTACTGCTCCACCGTTCGGGCGGCCATGATGGGGCCTGATGGGAAAGGGGGGATCAGTTACGGTCAGATCGGATGGGGCAGATTCCGCTTACCTCCGTAGCCGGTGTCCATGTCTGCAATCAGCGGAGGGCCGAAGGGATCCAGGTTTGCAATCATGTCGGCGTTTTCCCGCATCTCGTGGAGTTGCGCGATGCTGAGATCAGGCTGTCCCAGACGAGAAGCCGTTGTTCCAGCACCGGTCTATGTCGCGTCAGTTTGGCGAGACTTGAAGGCATTTCGTGCCGTTGACTTACCATGTACATGGCATCGAAGCCCAGCTCCATGGCGGTCCTTGCTGACAAGCCGTCATAGACACCGGGACAGACGATGAGCTCGTTCGTCTCCAAGAGCATCTTTCGAAGCTTGGTCGCCCCGGATGCGGGCTCCGGCATCGCGGACTCAACATGGCCTAGTGACAGAAAAGAACCAATAGGCCTCACGGACCCCTCGTACGCCGGTACACGATCCCGTTGAGGGAGGACGTGACTGAAGACGGGTTCGATGGCAACAGGCGACATGACGGGCTGTGATACTCAAGGCAACGAACTATGAGAGATGTGATGGAAAGAGAAAAGGCTTGAGATGCTCGCTCTGGCCAAGACTGCTGTCTCAAAGACATTGAAAAGAGTCTCGACAGGCTTCTTTATACCTTGACGAGCTTGTCGTCTCGTCATCGCCATCAGACTCCACGTATGGCGAGCTCCTCATCACGCCTCAGCACTCCCGGCTCTGCAGGGATAACCGCACGAGCGTGCGTCGATAGCGCCGACTCGCGACGTTTGCTATATGTTGCATCTCGTTCCATGGCTTTCCGCTCACCTGCCGCTTCAAGGTAGGCAGAAGTCCCCGGCCGGGCTACTCAAAAAGTAAGCTTATTGCTCTGCCGTCTCCAGTCAGGATTGCGGACCTACGATAGGTCGAGATAGTCGGCAGGATCGTTCATCAGGGGTTTTGGGAGGGTGGTGAGGGAGGATTAGCCTGCATGAGCCGACGACAATGATGCCATGCCGAGGGAGCTGTAGGGCCCTAGATATTGAGCCAAGACGACGGACGAACCAGAACAAGTCAGGCGCATTGGCTCTCCCTCTCGGGGATTTTTCTTTGCGCCCTTCTCTGCAATTGCCCTGTGGCCGAGATGAGAGGCCCGACGTACATGCATACATACCTACATACCTTTCTGCCGCCGCTTCTCAGGGGGGCTTGAGCGGGCAACGACCGAGACGGAGAGGCTCCGGCCTGTGATGTCAGCATCTTGCTTACCATGGCGGTCGCCAATCTGACCGCTCCATGCGTCGATCGAGCCGGATCCCGGAGAGCGAGACCCGGGGATGCCGGCCGGGCACCGGGCGGATTGTGGTTTCATGGTCCGCGGCCGGAGCGTCTGACGGCATCGTCCATCATCCATGCTTGCCCCTTATCTGCCCAGCTGCTGGCTTCTGCTCCTCTGCCAAGAGACGCTCGGCGGTGGGGAAAGAAAACAAGGATCGAGGCCGCTCGATTAGACGACAATGCGATGAGGCATGCCCTGGGATACAATCACATGAGTGTGACGGCACGATACCACGTCGGGAGGAGCAAGCAGCAGTAAGCTTCTTCTTGGCCTTCAAGAAGCAAGGCCACGGGCGAGGTTCGTCGGGATCGCCACCTCGTATCCTTTCCCTCTTGCGGGTCTGAGGCAGCAACGGCGTGGTATGATGCAGGCCGTCCGATGACCCCTTTTTAGCCCCCTTTAGCCCTGCGCTTTGCTGTGGGTCTCGGCGGCCACGTTGCGCTCTCGTCATAGTCATATAGTAGAGACGGGCCGGGCCATGGCTGGTGTTGTACGGTGAAGACGGCGCTGACGGTCCTAGAAGAGTCATGGGGAACCAGTCTGTTCCGGACTCGGAGACGGAGGCGGCACCGCTGAAGCGGAGACGTGGCTTCGTGGGGAGAAGTCTTGAGAATCTCGATGTTCGGTTGGCGTACTTGCCGCTGCTGGTCTGTTGCTTCGTCTCTGGATTGACGGACGGGACGATTTACAATGGTGAGATGCGTTCCTTCTCCCCTCCCACCCTCCTTCATACCCTTCGAGTCGAGACTCTAACGACGTCTTGGCAGCTTATGGGACGTTTGTGTCGATGCAGACTGGTGAGTTGTTCTCTTGGCTGCAGCATCGAGGCCATCGAGACTCATGCCGCGTGGCGACCAGGAAACACCATCTTCGTCGCGCTCGGGACATCAGGTCAGAACAACAAGCCCTACGGCTGGGCCCGCTCCCTCTGCTCAATCGTCTTCTTTGTTCTCGGCTCCTTTACCTTTGCACGTCTCTATCACCTCCTGGGCGGCAGAAGACGAGGCACCCTGACGCTCTCCTTTTTCACACAAGCCGTCATCGTCCTCGTCGCCGCCGCCATGGTCCAAGCAGGCGTCGTCGACGGTAGGTACCCTTCCAAGCGGTCGCCCTCGGACGTCGACTTCAAGGAGCTCCTCATCATCGCGCTGCTGAGCTTCCAGGCGGCCGGGCAACTCGTCAGCAGTCGGAGCCTGGGCGTGGGCGAGGTGCCGACGGTGGTGGTGACGAGCATGCTGTCTGATCTGGTGTCTGACCGGGCGCTGTTTTCGCTGGCGGCTAATGAGAAGCGGACTCGTCGGTTTTGGGCCTTTGTGCTTACTCTTATTGGGGGTATTTGCGGT
The DNA here is from genome assembly GCA_002591395.1 of Ophiocordyceps camponoti-rufipedis. Taxonomy (NCBI): domain Eukaryota; kingdom Fungi; phylum Ascomycota; class Sordariomycetes; order Hypocreales; family Ophiocordycipitaceae; genus Ophiocordyceps; species Ophiocordyceps camponoti-rufipedis. The sequence goes on along the minus strand of NJES01000033.1, from coordinate 8,508 downwards.
GGTTGGATCTCCAAGGCGGTCCACGCTGTTTATCCTTCTTTATGGACAGTGGCGGGTATCAAGTTTCTGTTGGCGGGTGTCTGGGCGCTGTGGAAGGCAGAAGGGGGATGAAAAGCTTTGAGGATTTTGCAGATTTTTTGGGTATAATCGATTGGAAATGGCAGCGGGCTTTCCAAGGAATTGTTGTCTTTGGCCTTGGGGTGGCATCTTTGTGGTGAATGGTGATGTTGATGATGAGCTTGGTGATTTGAGATTCAAGTGGATTCCTCGTCGAAAGGTGACTGAATGATATCCACGAATGAATAAGACGTTCGTCATTGCTGCAGTTGTCATACTCGAGGCCATGTGCGGGCAATTGTCAGGTAACGCCCGGCTCAAGCTCAACGACACGGAAGAGAGGCCGCGATGAGGCTTCTGATGGTTGGACAGCACGGCAGTGTAAAACGTTGCATGCGAGTCTGGCATCATGGCTAGATTTCAACTGTGACAACGAGGCTTTCTAGCACGAAGAAGCCATGGCAGAACTGAGTTGTCGTCATGACGGCGAGGCATTCCACCACAACGAGGATCATGTGTCTCGACGTCTCACAAGGCCAAAACGACGAAGCAAAACCAGCCACGATCTTGAGGCTCAATTCACATCTGGGCAAGGCGTCGAACCCGCTTCGAGCCAATGCGTGCTCCCGTGCAAAGAGATGCAGGCTAGTCTCGTTACGCAACGTCCATGGTGCTAGGTGTGACGAACGAGACCGGATCAAACAGCGTGTTGGGCGAACACGGAAGCGTGCGGGGAGCCACGATGAAGAGATTTCCGGTAGGTAGTGAGATGGGGGAAACCTCGGTGTTGCGGGTTGTTGTACGGCGGAGATCGGTTCGGGAAAATGGGGATGGTGTGTGCAGGTTGGTGAGGTTGGAGTAGTGACCGCAGCATGGCCTCTCGTTATGCCACGAGGATCAATCAGGGCCAAGAGACGACGTAATGAAAGACAACCAGCGGATGCCGTGGCACGGCTTCGTCATGGTTACCGTGGCATTCGCCTCTCGTCTTTGTGCGTCGTCGTCTCGATGGCAGGATGGGCGCACACCTGCCTAGAATCGAGGCAACGGCGTCATGTGTCTTTGCTACGCGTACTGTATCGACCGTTGTTGACAGCCCTAACCAAGTTCCCCCCTCTCGCGGCTGAGGAACCAGGCAGCAGCAGCAAGGCCGGGCGTGGGAGAGCCGCCGGTGGTGGTACGGTAGCGGCGACGTGCATCCCTCCCTCACATGGTTCTGCGTGGGAATGCCGGGAAGCTGGGTGGACTCGGTGAGTGTCAGGCCCTTCTGGATTCGGATCTGGACGGGAGCGGTGTGGACGCATCCGAGGCGCGCGTCAACCGAAAGGGTATCATGTTGACATGTCTCTTTTCCCCCCTCTTGCATGACCCTATTAGGTCGGATTGGGCGTGGGTCTCAGTCTCGATTACTACCCAGTCGTCGTCAAAAGAGATGATGAGAGACGTCGTGCGTGTTACGGAAGGATAGCCGTCGAAGGCTGAGGCAAGGCGTGTCACGTCGAGACAGCGTCTCTGTTGCCTCGTCGCAACCCGACCGTCTTGATGCTTCGGAGCGGCGCAAGGCGGCAGCAAGGGGTAGCCGTCGGGCACGGAGGAAAAGAAGGAAGCAAAAAAGGAACCATGGCAGCCAATGGGCCTGTAGCAGTGGCCCTCTTCTGCAGCGTCTAGTGGGCGAGGCGTGCTGGCGGCTGCCATCTGGGCTGCAGAGCGGCCCGTATATTTGCATCTGTGCCTCTGGTCAGGCCGCGGGATTCCAGTCTGCACCCGATAGCTGCTGCTGCCGCCTGCAAGGCAGTGGGTTGTACGAAGCACAGGATCGTAGATGTAGGTTGGACCATGTAGATTGAGGCCGGGCATTGTTCTGCGAGGGCGAATAGCGGCTATCGTATAGATGAGCGGGCGGGCAGGCGTCGCAAGCGCTGACGGAGACGAGCAGGCAGCGGCGGCTGTCCCTTGGGGGCGCAACAAGGCGATCCATGGTGCGGCTCGAGCCGAGGGAGAGCGGGCGTCGAAGGAGGGTACCTACCTAAGCAGGTATGGGATTCCTGGCTGTGAGAGGAGATGATGCTTACCCATCCTTTTAGCCCGTCTCTTTGGGTCAAGGCTCGGGAGAGGCTGGGAGAGAACATCGTGGGGTCAAGTTGAAAAGACTCGGGCTGGGCTGGAGGTTGGGAGAGACTCGCAGGTTCACGTGACCGGTGATGACGATTAGATTAGCACTCCAAGGCTCGACGGTTCATGTTGGCGAGCAAACTCGTTCACGACGGCAGTGACAGACAGGCAGCGCCAGGCAGCGGGCCGCCTCCATCATCACCATCACCACCACCGTCGTCGTCGGTCAATCATCATTGCTGATTACCTGGTCAATCAGCCTGAAGCAGCGAGGCTGCCCCAAAGCCACACACACACACACACACACCCCTCCCTCCTCCCGTCCTCCACCCCCTCTCGTCCCAGCATTATTTAAATCAAAGGTCGGCCGCCCTCCGCTCTCGATCGACAAGACGTCGGGCTTTGTGTGTGTCGACCTCGGTCTTACCGATACCTCGGTTCTGCCTCCCTTGCGGCTCAAACTTGCAGCAGGCGACGGGCGAACTGCAGATCGGTTAGGTACCTGCAGCCAGAGCCTCACCCACGCTTCAGCCCCCGTCACCAGCCAACCGCATGCATGGAGAACTTCACAAAGGGATGGGTGCATCACCTGCGCAAGACGGCCCGCCAGGAGACGGCTGGCCGGGGCTGTTGTCCCCTCTGCGACGCCGACATTCAGCCGGACATGGACTCGTTCCGCGCTCACGTCGGCGCCAACCACGCCAGCCTGGCTGACGAGGCAGACATCGAGCAGGCCTTTCAGAATGTCACCATCCAGTCAGTTGCCCGGCCTCCCATTGGTCGCCGTCGTCTGCTCACCCGTTCCGCCAGCCACCATTCGAGGAAGCGAGGCGACGGGCCTGACGACCGCCTGCCAGACCCTGGAAACAACAAGAGGATCTGCTCTCCGCCGGCGTCGGTGGCACAGCAGCGTGGCTCGTCGCCACCGACGCCGGCACGAAGCCGCGACCATCACTTCTCCGCCAAGAACACCCGCCAGCTGTGGCTCCCGGACGATGACCACCCGCCGCGTCCGCCCAACAGCGGCAATCCGCGACGCCCCTGCCGCTCCTTTTATCCCGCTCCGTCCACTGAGCAGATGATCCGCCAGCCCGAGACGAAACCCATATCCCACGAGCAGCTCGTCTTCGAGGTCAAGGGCATCTATGCCGGCCTCGTCATGATCGAGGGAAAGTGCATCGAATACGACAATAGCCAGGAGGCCGCTCAGCTCTCCCATGAGCAGTACCACGCCCTCATCGCCCTTCACCGCTCCGTCCTCCACGAGCACCACGACTTCTTCCTCGCCTCCCAGCACCCTTCGGCCAGCGAATCCCTGCGCCGCCTGGCCCAGAAGTATTCCATGCCCGCGCGCATGTGGCGCCATGGCATCCACTCCTTCCTGGAGCTCCTCCGCCACAAGCTCCCCGACTCGCTCGAGCACATGCTCACCTTTATTTACATTGCCTACAGCATGATGGCCCTGCTCTACGAGACGGTACCGGCCTTTGTCGATACCTGGATTGAGTGTCTCGGTGACCTAGGCCGCTACCGGATGGCCATCGAGGACGACGACATCCGAGACCGCGAGATATGGACGGGCGTCTCTCGCTACTGGTACAGCAAGGCCTCGGACAAGTCGCCCAACACCGGCCGCCTGTACCACCACCTGGCCATCCTTGCCCGACCCAACGCCCTGCAGCAGCTGTACTACTACAACAAGTCGCTCTGCGTGCCCGTGCCCTTTGTCAGCGCCCGCGAGAGCGTCATGACGCTCTTCGACCCGCTGCTGACCCCGGGCGCGTCGCACCACCGCCTCGAGCCCGTCGACGCCGCCTTCGTCCGTGTCCACGGCATTCTCTTCTCCGGCAAGGCTGGCGGTCAGCTGGACTCGTCCATGGTCGAGTTCCTCAGCCTCCTGGACGGCCGTATCGGAAGTGCCCGCTCCGGCTGGCTAGAAGCAGGGTAAGTTTGTGCACTCGCCTGCCATCCAGACTTCACTGGCTGACTGACATGGCCCCCAGGTACTACGTTGGTATATCGCTCAGCTGCTCGCTGCTGGGCTTTGGCGACAAGAACAACGTGCTCATGCGGGCCATGACGGGGTCCTGCACCGGCCTCGGCTCCGAGAGCGGCGTGTCTGAGGCCGAGGTGCTGGCCGCTGACGAGACGTTTCAGCAGGCCCTGCGGTTCGCGACGCGGACATATGAGGTGGTGTTGCGGCGATGGGGGGATAAGAACACGCTGTCGTGCCTCCACACAGCCATGGTGTTTCTCCTGCATGCGTCGCGTTTCCCGGCGGCCATGGCGCAGGTCGAGGGCCAGTATCCCTGGAAGCTGACGTCCATCATGCTCAACTACCTGCTACAGACGATACAGTCGAAGCCGCGGATCGAGACGGACGCGTTTCCGGGACCGGACAAGGAGGGCGAGCCGCCGTATCCGCTACCGGAAGACTACGCATTGCGCGGCCTCGTCTACGCTGAAGATTACTTCCCGGACGGCTGGTTCGACAACGAGCGCATCGACGAGTCGGATCGTTACCTCGAGCCACCTTCGAAAGCGGCGGAGCGGCAGGAGCGCATTCTTTGGATCGGGCGGAGGCTGGCGAGCTCGGGCAAGTGGCTGACGTGGGACGATGAGGCGCGCCGGTTTTCGGTGGCTGCGGCGTACGACGTGGTGCTAGAGGATCTACCAGACCAGCAGCTGGGCGACTACGAGGACGCTTGAATGAAGCGGCGGTGGCAGCAGAAGCAGCAGAAGAAGCAGCAGAAGCAGCAGAAGAAGCGGCAGAAGCAGCAGAAGCGGCAGAAGATGCAGCAGAAGCAGCAGAAGCAGCACCAGAAACAGGACCAGAAGCAGCGGAATGATACGAGACGCACTTCTACGCGACGCCAAGGCCGAGCCGAGGCGGCACGGAAGGGGGGCCAAAGCAACGGCTACGACACGATCGAGGGCCATCGGGAAAGGAAGCCTGCCGAATGACGGTGGGCATGCCCGAAGGCGGGACGGTTGTCAGCGGGCCACAGACAAGCATACGTTGGTGAGAAGATAGATGAGACCAGGGCAGGCTTTGCGTCGGGAATACGACGTGACGTCGCCTTGCATGAGAGTCGTCTGACAGGCAGACGGCCAGCGTCACATGGGCGGGAGCCTGATGTGATGGGAAGAGAGGGGAGGTGTATTGATGACTGGTGAGCGGCATGTCTGTGAATCACCTACATAGGGTACGCTGTGATTCATGCATATGCTGCCAGCGATATACCGAGACGACTCTATGACTCGCTAAGCTTTAAATATTAATTCCTCCGATGAAAGGGAAGACGTTACGAAGGATCAGGAAAGTGGTCTGAACGCCTTAAGTTGCTATATACCCCTTTCACTGCGTAATAGTAAACTCTTTACTTCATCTTCGTCCTCTGCTTGTCCCCTTCGTCCCCTTCGTCTTCTTCGTCCCCTTCTTCTCCCTCGTCCTCGTCTAGCTAGAGAACAAGAACCCGATAAGCAGGGTATCAAGGCTTTAATAGATCCATCTGCTTGCGACTGCGGCGGTGAAAGAAGAGGTCAACATGCCCGGTTGTCTTGCATTCTCCCCTAGCCCTGACCAGAGATGCTTGATTCACTATAGCTATTTCCGGTGTAGAAGAGACGAAATAACGACGAGGCGAACGTTGGGAAACTCCTCCGAGGCAGATATCAAAGACAACGCGTGGCAACTCTTTGTGTATGTGTGTATAGTTCGTCTGACCTACTCAGAGACAGCAGGTAGTCGGAACCAACAACGGGTATCTCAGTTGACCGGGCTGGCCGGACTCTCGTGCGCGCCGTCAGAGTCGGATGATGTTGAGGAGGCGTAGGCAGACGATGACGACGACTCTGACTGGGCGTTGGCCAGGTTGCGCGCTGAGATGTGGAGGTCGACCCGATCCTCCTCCTGATCGGTGTCGACCATTTCTTGATCCTCAGTCGCCTCGTCATCACCCTCCATCTCGTCATCCGACTCCGTCTCCTCCCCGTCCTCCCTCTCGTCATCCCCATCCGACCCGGAGCCGACGCCGAGCTGCATCCTCGTCCGTCTGTCTGCGCGAGGCCTCTTCCTCTGCGGCTGCTCGTCATCTGCCCTGCGCTTCCGCACGTTGGTCTCCGCGGCGGTGCTTCGTGGCTGTTGTTGTTGTTGCTGCTGCTGCTGCTGCAGTTGTTCCTGCCCGGGGGCCATCTGCGCGGGCGTTGTGCCGGAGAGGTGCAGGAGGTTCTGGGCTGCGTGCCATTCTTGGGTTGGTGGGACTGCGCGGGTGAGAGTGAGGGTTGAGAAGATTTGGGAGAGGGACGGACAGTGATCTCCTTGACCTTCCATTTTTGTTAAGTTTCTTTCTTACTTTGGTTTGCTGGTGGGAAGAAGGGGGAGGGGGGTGGGCTATTTCGGGATGTCGTGAAGGGTGTTTGTGTCTTGATCTTGATGGAGGAGAGGAAGTGCGCTCATGCTAGTCCTCTCGAAAGATGTCAAGATTTATAACGACGATGATGATGGTGGTGAGGGCAGAGAGGTTTCCGCGCAGACAGTGAAGAGGTAGAAGAAGGTTCTGGGGCTAAGGGGTTTGTGAGGGCGTTTTAGGCAGATGGGCTGGCGGCTGGCAGCTGTCAGGTGCGAGGTCGCGTCACTGTGGAAATTGTTTTCGCGGACGTGTTTTGACGCGTTTGGGCGGCTTTGGGATTTTTCGGCCGAAGTGTCGGGGTTTCGATTGGGGCGTTGGGGCTTGGGGCTTGGTGAGCTTCTTGAGGTTGGTCTCTATATCTTGGGAGTTGAGAATTGGTGTTGAGTATGGTGTTGTGGGATTGTGTGGTGAGGGTTGATGGGGTTGTTTCAGGATTATGGTTATTGTTGGCTTTACTGTTGAGGTCTTGGTAAAGAAGGTATGTAGGCGCTTCACCTTGCTCTATCGTACGCATCTCGAGACTTAATCTTATCACTGCGTCTTCGAATTCAATTTCCTCACTATAACCTCCATCCCCTGAATCCGACAACATCGTGAACCATGGCAGCCCTCACCCCCGTCCGCCGCCCCCTTCCCAAACAGTTCAACTCCCTGAGCCCCAGCAGAACTTGCTTTTTCCCAGCGATACCGACAGCAGGGCACCAGCCGCCCGCTGTCTTTCTTTTTCCCATCAACCCAGGCGGAAAAAAACAAAGACGAGGCAGCCGACAAATGCCGCAGACCAGAGGTCAGCCGCAGCGTAAGCAGCCACTACCGAAGGGGCTGTGTCGACGAGTCCCCAGGGGGAGTAATCAAGGTGCTGGGTGCTAGGTAAGGGAGCTGGGTGCTGATGGCGTGCGTGGTGTCGTGATGATGATGATGATGATGATGGGATGCTGGGCTTGTGATTACTTGGCCGTCGGGCGTTGGGGTGGGTGGAGGAGGGGTTTGGCGGAGCGGGCCGTGCCGGAGGGCTATTATTAGGTACGGGATATACCGATGGCCGGTCTCCGAGCTTGCCGAGACTTGACGACGCAGCCTCCCAGCCCCGTCTCCATCTCAAGGCTTCATCTCAAGACCGACAAGACACAACATCACTAAGACAATTCAAGCACAACATCTCAAGACCAGCACGAACAATGTCCTCCTCAGACATGCAAGCCCTCCTCCTCACCCGTCCCAACCCATCAACCCCCCCAACCCTCACCCTAACCCGCTGTCCAAAGCCGGTTCCCCCAAAAGGCCACATCCTAGTCCGCGTCCACGCGAGCGCCGTCCAGCCCTCGGACAAGTTCAACGCAAAAGCCGGCTTCGCGAGCACCACATTCCCGCGCATCCCTGGCCGTGACTTCTCAGGCGTCATCGCTTCTGGGCCGGACGAGGGCCTTGCTGTCTTCGGCACGTCTGGTCCGGAGCTTGGGTTTACGACCGATGGGGCGCATGCTGAGCTTGTGGTTGTGGCGGAGGATGCGGTTGCGAGGAAGCCTGCTGGGTTGACTCACGAGAGGGCGGCTTGTTTGGGGGTGCCGTTGACGACGGCTTGGTTGGCTGTTGAGGCTGCGGGGGTTCGTTCTGGGGATGAGGTTCTTGTTCTTGGGGCGAGGGGGGGTGTTGGGGAGGCTGTTTGCGCCTTGCTTCGTCGACGACAGTGTCGAATCCNNTGGCGATCCGAAGCTGACGAGGGCTGCTATCGAGGAGGCGCTCACTCACAAGGGACGCTTGGTATTTATCGCTGCGCCGAAGGATGGGCCGGCGGACTTGGCGTTTGGTATGAGAGAGTTTTATAGGGGGGAGAAGAGCGTTGTTGGTGTGAATTCGCTGGCTCATACTGGGGGGGAGATGGGGAGGGTGTTGAGGACGTTGATGGATGGGGGGGATGAATGGGGGG